>JAWZYV010019662.1:0-32081 GCA_038373885.1 Cheiracanthium punctorium | reverse complement strand
CAAAAAAAAAAAAAAAAAAAAAAGAAAAATTAAGTAGTCGCTCCAAATTTTTTTTAACCTCAAAAATCGTCAAAAATCGATTTTTTTATTTTTTTCTCGCTACGGTATAATTTTATAGACAAAAAAAAGTTTCTGAAAGCTTCAGTTCAAAATTTAAATTTTGAAAGGTCGTTCACAATTTTTTTAAATTTATTAGTGCATTACTTTAGATTTTGTAGACTAATAAATTTAAAAAAAAATGTGAGCGACCTTTCAAAATTTAAAGTTTGAACGGAAACTTTCTGAAACTAATTTTTTTTTTTGGTCCGTTCCAGAAAGTTCCCGTTCAAAATTTAAATTTTGAAAGGTCTCTCAGATTTTTTTTAAATTTATTAGTCTAAAAAATCTAAAGTAATGCACTAATAAATTTTAAAAAATTGTGAGCGACCTTTCAAAATTTAATTCTGAACTGAAGCTTTCAGGAACTTTTTTTTTTGGTCTATAGAATTATACAGTAACGAGAAAAAAAATATAAAAAAACAAGAAAATTCCATGTTTGACGATTTTTTAAATTTAAAAAAAATTGGAGCGACCTCTTATTATTTATTTTTTATTTATTTATTTTTTTTTGAGCTGTCCTTTGGAGGGGGCTCTTAAAACATCAAAAACTAACATTTTTTTTCACTCGATACTCAAAAAAGAAAATAGTCGGGATTTTTTTTGCGTTACCCTAATATACACTGTGTCCAGTGCTAACGCTGTCCAATGGCTATTTCCTAAACCATTAGTCAGAGACACATAGCTCCAATTGCAAAAATGCTTTAAATTGCATAACCTATTATGTGAGAAACAATCGAAGTCAATAAATCAAATCCTATAAAAATTACGAAATTTAAATTTTTACACGGTCTCCCGGTAAAATCACTTATATTTAGAAAAATATCCTTTATGCAATTTCGCAAAATTTTTGAATTCCAAGAAATGTACAGACAAAAGTCTAATTTTATTTATATAGATGTGCTGTGTTCTTTTTAAGCTGTATTCAGAAGATACGCTCTAGTTCTTCGAGGGGGGAACAGTAAATCCTGAAAAATAAGATATGTAGTAGCCAGAAATTTTTCATGGGGGGGGGGGTTTACGACTACTGCAACTCACATATATGCATGCATTTGTGTGATAAAGGAGTGAAGAATATACATTTTGTATGGACAAAATTCGTCATTGGGGGTCTCCCCCCCCTTGGCTACGCCCCTGTGTATATGCTTTTTTTCTTTTAACATTCGGTCAAATTTAATATTGAGACCAGCGGCATATCAAAGGTTATTGGCTTTTCTCTTTATTTTCCATTCTTCATAATTTTGGTGTTCTAATTTTCCTAGGTCTTTGTTTTCAGCTTGCGTTCAGTCTCTCCTTGCTAAGCAACTCATTGTGGCTTATTTTAATTAAGGAAGGCGTAGTTAGAAATTAATAATGTTATAATAATTTCATGAACTAAGAAAACAAATTACAGTAGGTTACGAATTACAATAAGGCTATTTTACTGTCACTATTATTATTAACATTATTATTTTATGCAAAAGTTTGATATTTTGAAAATTTTCAAGAAATGACTTTAGAAATAAAATAAAATAAGAATATATTTTTCTGTTGATATTTTGAGAGTTCACAAGATCAGCTCCACTATCCTGCTTAAACTAAAGCTCATTTCACTTAATCATCACGCTCATTTGCAATGGATACCTTCACATGTGAATCTCCACGGGAATGAAATGGCCGATAATCTTGCTAAGGAGGGGTGCAGGAATTCAACAACTCCCTCTTCTGTACTAACATTTCTGGAATTATACTATACCAGGGAAAAGTCAGAAATAATGAAGGAGTGGAAAATACCCTCTCTCCCACAACTGGTGCATGGGCTCAAAACCGGGTTTGTCCCTTGACCTCCCGTGTGACAGACGTCCCCAAAATATTCTTTGGTGCTCTCAAGGCTTGCTAGCGGTCACATCAAGTGCCCCACTTTCAACGACGGCTGGGAAAGCTTCGCTACCTGCACCAAGTGCCAAAATCTTCAGGCTTCTCCTGAGCACTTTTTGGAATGGCGTGGGACTCTCTAAGTAGGACCTCTTTAGTAATCCTCTTCTTGTCTTCGACTTCCTAACAGTCAACGAACTCGTGGATCTTGTCTGACGGAGTCAGACAAGAAGGATAAGCAACAGCAACAGACACGATCGTTTCGACTGAAAATTTATTCAGTCTTCGTCAGTCAAAGCTCTTCGTCTCACAAAACAGTGGGAACTGAAAAATATAAACAAACAAAGCATGTTGCCTCTTGGAAAAAAGAAAAGGCGAGAAACCACGGAGATTAAAGGAAGGGCGGGAGGGAAAGGGGATGGGATAAAAAGAAAAGAATAAAATAAGGACAAACGATATATATAACAATAATAATATAATACCGATAATATTAAAAACCAAAAAAGAACACACGAACATAAACACACACAACCAAAGGAAAAACAAAACAAGAATAACATAAAAACACAAATAACATTTTTTTATAATACAAGGCCCCCAGACTCGCTACGCTCGCTTTTCGTATGAGGCATTCGGCCCCTAATAAGGCTTATTCGTAAAAAAGAAATAATTTCAACAGACAAAACCCGAAGATTGGATCAGATAGAATGTTACTGAGCTACACCTTGCTTGGTTCTTGCATGCTCATTGGCAAATAAAAATTTAAACTCCACACTACAGTAGACCCCCCTCTCCCTCATAACACGGAAGATATTTTATTATGGGACTCCGTGTTGTACGAGTCCTGAGCTATACTCCACCTGGAGTGCGGACTCCGCTTATAATCGCTGTAAAAATTATTGGCACTCCTCAGAAACACGATATTTAATGTTGCCATTCAAAAGTTATATTAGACACATGCACGACAGCGTTTTATTTATTTTTTTTATTAATAAATCTATTAAAATAATAATAAGGAGAAAGGAAAGAAAGAAACACACACACACTCAAACCAAACCTAAAGGAAAAAAAATGAAAGATTTACAAAAAAGGAGGAGAAAGAAAGAAAATGAAAACTGGCAGCAGAAGAAAAAAAAGAAGGAGTGGATGAAGAAAGTGAATAGAACCATACAACATTAGCGTCCAAGCAGAATGAACAAAAGGAACGGAAGAACCATCGATCACAAAAGACGTTCCAAGTGCTGGGTAATGGAAAAACCTTCCAAAAAATCAAGATGGGACAAAGACTGAGGAGAGCACAGTACCTTAGCCTTAGAAAACTGAAAACGATGATTAGAATTCCAACAATGTGAAGCAATAGAAGATTTGGAAAGCTCGTGCCTAGAAACATATCTCTCATGCTCTTTGAGCCTATTTTGCCTATTAAATTCTGAAGAATATCTTCAGAATATATTCTGCAGATATTCTTCAGAACTTAATCGGCCAAATAACTAATAATAATAATAATATTGCAGAAAATCTTATTTAAATAAAAAATGATTACTGTTTAAATAATTCTAATTTCAGACAATTTGTTAACAAATATTGCCAACACAAGTTCAGTTTGTTAAGGACGACTGAAAAGAATTGCGTTCTAAACAAAACGGCTAATAATATCTCGACTTAAAGTTAAATACGGAATTTATAACGATACTCACCCCAATCCCAAACGCTTCCAGACTGCAAAGAAGGAAAACGAGAAATGTCCACACATTAAAAATAAACTACTCTAGAAGAATATTAACACATTTATTTAGAAATGAATAGATTTGGAATATTTACGACAGAGAGCCTTTTAGCACCACCGAATTTAATAAAGATCAAACGAATAAAACAGAACGAATGCGACTTTCCAAAAAAAAAAACAAGCAACCAAACATGCCGCTTTGGATTCTGGAACTTAAGAAAACTTTCTTCTTTGAAGCGTACATTATAAGTAGAACAAAAGAGTCTAAAAATGATCAGTCTATCTGCCAAAACACAGTTCATTCTTTAAAATGTTGCATTCCACTCTTTCTTAAAATCTATTATCATACTTTTTAATTTTACCTTAGACTTGAAAACTGAAATATAGTTTTGATTAGATATTTTACCATGTAATTCGAATTCCCGATTTTGTTGTTTAATCAAAATTTTGAATTAAAAAATAAGTGAGCTACTAAAACCAGTTGGTCTGAACATACCCGAGGTACACATTTTGTAATAACAAAATATAACTTACCTTATATGCATACAACTATATGTATACCATATTTACTCGATTCTAATCCACTTTTTCTGACAAAATTTCAGGTATAACATAGAGAATCATTTACAAAGCCACTCCGGTAATTGGGACTCCGCTTTTACACAGATGAATCGACACATATGTTGTGTCCAATCTTATATTTCACTCATACACTTATATATTTCTAAAAACTTTATATTCACTCATACCCATTTATATTTTTAAAACTCTGCTTTCTGAATTTTTTTAAAAATTTTATATAGTTCTTGAAAATTTAAATATTTTGCATGCCTGTGGACAGAACAACCCTTGTTTGCTTTTTGTTTTACTTTTAACACATATTTTATCATATAATTTTAATTATTTTGTTTAGTTTAAAAAACACTAATAACTTTTGATTATAAAAGTAAGTCAGCTCTTAAAACACAGCGCTAAAAATGAGTAGATTATAAGACCACACAACGAGCATAAAAAACAAAAAAGGAAATGTATAGTTAAAAATTGCAATTATTTGAAATAATAAATATTTCAATTAACACTAAACGCATAACTCTTTTATTGTTGACAATTTATAAACCTAGTTATTTCAGAAATCCCATTTTTCTGAGATATATGTATATATACATATGTATAGGTTTCCTGCTATTTCAGTTTTATTGTTCTTTGGAGAGACAATGGAGCATAAAAAAATTTTCTGGTAGCCAATTACTATAATTTATTTTACATTGAAATGTCACTGATTACGAAAAATACTAAATCAAAGTTCATCTAATAGTTTAATTAAGAAAATGACTAAAATATGCTAATTAATGGTATTATTTAAAAAAGCCCCGTGCATATCAGCTTTTGCCTCTGACACATATATATATATATATATATATATTTTTTTTTCGGTACTTACGTAATATCCCAGTGGTCATTCCCGCTAAATTATTCGTACGTCAAATGTACTGACAAACTGCCGCCATTCGTATTCAGAACCGGTTCGTTCAGTTATTTTTAACGAATAGTTCAATTGAACAAGTTCGTTCGCGAACTACTCATCATGTTATGTCAAATAACATGACAGCACAGTGCATTGTTCTTTTCAGTATTTGGTTTAATATTATTATGAGAAGATACTTTTTCAGTATTTATTTTACTATAAATATGCTAAAACATTGGGACGTACCTTCAACTGAATGGGATACTGTTAGCCTTTTTCAACAGTATTGTATAATTTGGGGAAGACTATTTACTATACTAAAAAAAGTTAATAATAATGCAACAGTGTTTCCTTCTTTAAAATCAATATTCCTTCATTTTATGCCTAACTCAACTACACAACTTTGAAAGAATATTTTACTTTTAATTTTCAAATGAAGCATTACTAAATTTATACTTGAACTGCTAAAAAAAAATGAGCGCACTAAGAATTAGTGAAAGCATCATGAAAATAGTTATATTTAGATTAAAATATTGGCTCTATCGCAAAACACACACACATTACGGCCGCGAAATAGAACAATGACAAAGCGTCAAGATGGTTACCAAGCTAAATAAAATTTATCATTTTAAGTAATATTAATAGCAGTTTTGATAGTAGTAGTAACAACATGTACTTAATATTATGAAGTAGTAATAGTAGTGATTTTACCAAAAGTCTAATACGGCGAATGTTTTCCGACATATGGTGACAAAAGAAAATTGCTAAATTGGCTGCCGTTCCTTGTTCAGCGATGAAAGAACTTTTTCACCCGCGTCACCATAAATTCTTTCGATAGTTTAAAACCAAATTCTCTTTAAAGATCTGGATTAATTTAACCCAGATCAGTATTTGATATATCCGACATTTATCTTGCCAAAATATCACTCTTCTTTGATGACCGCCGGGGTAATACGAAAGTACCTTTTTTCCCTAAGCCTGCTTTTTGTAGCTAGGTTAGTATTCTATTTTTCCAATTAAAAATTAAAATGTAATTTTGGTATACGAACGTGATTTTTAGAAAAATTATTAACTAAAAATGCATAGTGTAAAAATCTAAAATTTAAAAAACAACCCAATAAAACCAACTCTAAATTATATTCAAATATTTAAATAAAAGATCCTATTAAAGTTCAATAAGATTTAAAAAAATTTAATGTGCATGGAACTTTTTGAATTTCGCAAGACAGCTTGAAAAACTATTTTGCAAAAATAGCATTTTAGGGTTCTAAAGCTTCTAAAAGGAGCTTCTAAAAGGAACTAAATAAAAATTTAGTGAAATTGTATTTCAATTATTATTTAAAATTCCATATGTTTCAGTCATCGAATTTATATTAAAATATTTATTTTAAAGAACTACATTTTCCTTACAAAGTATCTGAAAAATTCGAACATTTATAAATGATGTTTAAATCCAATTACAGTAAGGTTCAATAAAATTTCATGTGAATGGAACATTTTGAATATCCCCAAACAGTTCAAAAATGTGTTTAGAGAATTTAAAGAATTGAAATACAACAAAATAATGAATTGTCAGAAGATTTGCATTTTAAGATACTATGATTTAACTATGGGTTTTTGGTTCTTTTCATTATTGTCTTTAAAAATACTTGGAAAATACAGCTGTACACCAATTAAACGAATTCATTGGAATCGACAATTTCGTTTGTTAAATGAGAAGGGGGGGGGGGTAAAAAAATCCATACTTACATTGCAAAAATGCTCACTTATCCATAATTTTAAAACGTGTACTTTTTACTATTTCCTTGAACGGAGTATAACGGAGTAATATGATCGCGAAAAATATCGGGAGCCAGACTTCGAAGAAAAAACAGATTTTAACTACCTCTAAATTTACTTTTAAGAATTTTTGCGATGCATATCATCGCACACATGCATGCACGTTCATAATAGTTTCAGTCGTCATATACTGTGAATAAAACCATTGCAAAGCATGCGTTCAAATTTCGAATTCTTTTATGAAATTCTTTGGAATGTGGATGTCATCGTAGGAAGAACCGCTCCAATTCATTAGGAATTTCAGGATGTCTTTCATAAATCTTACCCTGCAAACAACAGTCCCCAAAATAATTTCTGTTGATCTGATTTTTTTTACTCTTTCTTCAGGAAAATGAAAAGTTCCACGGTTAATGCAAGTTATGTTAAAAGGTTGTAAACTACGATACAATTTTACGATATAATTTTAACATGAATGCCAATTAGGAAGTATCCGCATTTGTAGATAACTAAGACTGTTTACCAGATGTGCTTGTCGACGTCTAGCTATTCATCGTCGTTCTCCTTCCAACTGCTGATCATCTGTTTCATCTGTTCGTGTTTCATCGAACAGAATCTGTTTCATCTGTTCGTTCTGGTACTCATACGTTTCCACAGCTCATTTTTGAGCTACACGTTCGCACGTTTACGCCTTTGATGCTCCTCAGCAGGTTAATCTTTTTTTCTTTTTGCATTCAGATCGTTAATATCCTGAGAGCTGGAATCCTCGATGTCACTCCTGAGAATAGCTAACTTATTGAAACAGGACGTCCTTCCTGTCTGACTTGGTCTAACCAGTCAAAATTTTCTCCTTGATTAGGTGAAAAGTCTCTTGACGTTCTTGGAACGGGATCTTTAGCTGAGTGATTATATTTAGTTTCTTGTTCAGTCTCCATCTGATGTTCCCCTTCTGACTGCTTCTGGGGGTACGCCTGCTGAAGTTGAAAGAACGTTGTTTTCTAGAATGTTATTCAGAACTTATAGTGAAATAGATAATGATACAATAAAAATAGATAATGATACAATAAAAGTGAAATAGATACAATAACATTATAATAACTTTAACAACTACATAAACGTTGATAATAAAAGAACAAACGGATGGACTTAAAAAAAAAAGAATCCAACTTCGAATAAATCTAAAATACACCATATCCTACTATATAGTTACACTGAACCCTGACTCTCACAATTCCGGTTCAACCCTCAAAAATAAAGCTTTTACAACCATTAATCCAAATAGATTAAAAAGTTATCGTCTAATAACGTATAATGCTCACCGTTCGTGGTGCGATCGGCCTGAAAAATTTCATAAATTTGAAAAAAAAAAAAAAAAATCTGCGGTACTTTTAAAATCTGAAAATCCACCCGTTCCCTGATTCTTAAGGGATTTTTGCTATTTTCAGCTCCATTTTATTTCCCTGAGTACAAAAAGCATGTCATTTGTCAAAATTAGGTATTGCAAGTGACATTGACGTTATATAGAAGTCATGGCTAGTTATCAGGCTTTGAATTGAAAAATACGATTACGATTCCAATTTACTTAAAATAGTCCTTCTAAATTACGCAGTTTAACTAATAAAATGGTTTTCGATGGATTAAGCTTTGATGTAGAGGAGGATGTTCTTACGAAACGAAATGTTTCGAATGCGAAAAGTTTCTGCAGAGTATGGAATTCCGATTTTGGCATGTAATAAAAATTTAAATTATTTAATTTAAGTGGGTTAAAGAGTGGGAGTTATTTAATTTAAGTGGGTGAGTTAAAGAGTTATTTAATTTAAGTGGGGGTTCAGAATATTTAAGACTAAATATTCTGAATGTGGACATTCTAGCACCCGTTGTAACTGATTTCACAACGGGCTTTATCCTCTAGTTCAATAAAATTACACAACACAAAACAACTCAATCTAATCCACGGCTAAATTAAAATTGAAAAATTATCAGAAAACATCTTAGTAACCAGATTTCTGCCGATCGGCAACCTCTGAAAAGTTTCGGGCGAAACTTTGGGAATTTGGCGAAATCGCGGGCCGTATAATTGGGATTTCTATGGGTTGTTGTTGTTTTGGGATTAAGACAAATTATCTATAACTGGGATCTAGGCCGATGGGTGGGGTGCCCCCGTGGGGCCTTTCTAAGGGCTCTTCACCATTATTTAAGATAAGGGGAATTATACGAGATTTTGAATATTTTATTTGGGTTTTATACAGGATTCTCCCAGCCGAATTCAAAGCTGTGTCGGGCCAGCATTTGGCCATATGTGGCTTAGGCGATGATTCCCATAAAATAAATGTTAAATCCCCATAAAATAAATGAGTTTAAACCGTCATTTGCAATGAATCAAAACTATGTGATACAAAACGGATTGCTGATCACGTGCAAAATTAATTTGAATGGAGCTTTAATGAAGATCGCTTCATTAAAAACGGTTGTCACACAAAAAAAATTTGCAATTCTTCCAGATTTTATTTACGCGCGCGGCTGGAAGAATTTCAGTTTTTTTTTTTTAAAATCTATACTAGGGGCCAAGGCCCCTAATAAGGCTTATTCATGAAAAATGTATAATTTGAAGAAAGCTCAAAGGTTAGATCAAATAGAATGTTACCGATCTACACATTGCTTCGTTCTTGTATGTTGCATGGAACATAAAAATTTAAACTTCGCACTATTTTTAATTATGTGAAACCCATGAAACACCTTGCGTATTAGCAAATTATGGCGAATACAAGGAAGTAAAAAAAGTAAAGGCCGTTGGCGCTGTCAAATCTTGTTGGCCTATCTCCTCCTAAACCGTGGGGATTTAAGTTTCGACTAAGGTGCCCACATATTCGAAAAATTCCGAGGAATCTGATAAGCTGACTTCAATTTTGAAAATCGAATTATTTTAGCAGATATTAATAAAACACTGAAAAAATAAAACATAATGGTTGCAGATTTGGCGTAAAATCATTCATTCCTTGCAACAAATCGTTTCCAAGTATCTAGAATCGCGTGAAATAGACAAACATGAGTTAGAATGACGCCCGTTTTACGCCAAAATAAAAACTATATGAAATAAGTAACTCAAAATGTGTTACACAAAGTTGACCATTTTCAAATAGTAAGTTCGCTTAGACTACAGGAGTTTAGAATGAGCGATGATTCGTTTTTCCAAAACAGAATAACTAATACCTTGAAAATGAAAAATAATTAAAATGCAGATTATTTTATAGCCGGTTGAGTCCAGCTGGATTATTTGTTACCAGTAGAAATATTGGGCGGCGTTCACTATGCCATTTTAGCAGTTATAGTACACTTTGGATATTTGCTAGCGCGACGAGATGGTATAATTCGTGGTGCTAAGTACGCCCATCTGCAAACGATTATGTAAATGAAAATATGGATAAGGGTTTTCCGGGAACCTTAAATGAACAGTCATTATAGGTTGTGAGCATGTGTCCATCGCCCAATAATGAAAAGTCGCCATGGGTGGCAAGCTATCCTACCTGTTCTGTTTATCAAAGAAAACATATGAATTACTGTTTTTTTACAGCTAATTATAAACTATACATATACGCAAGTCGCCCAATTATGAAAATTCTCCATAATTGGCAAAAGCGCAAGGTGTCCCATGGGTTTCACATAATTACAAATAGTGCGAGGTTTAAATTTTTACGTTCCAAGCAACATGCAATGTGTAGCTCGGTAACATTCTATCTCATCCAACCTTTGGGTTTTGTTTATTATGTCTGTCCGTTCGACCAAAATGAATCCTGATATTTGGAAGTCACCTGAAGGGATAGCCCATTTTCCGTTAGCAATACCAAAACACTCTGCAGAAAACATGAATCAAATGGAAAAGTGACCACGACGCGCCGCGTAGACAAACATCCCGTGCTTGAAAGAAATACCACCCGAGTGCTAAAAAAATCATCGGAGTAACTGCATTTAAATATTTCTCGTCAACTTGGCGGAATAAGGTGTTTAAAGAAGAATTCAACTTAGTGCCGTTAGACAAAAAACTCGGAATTTTCATGTTACGTCACAGGATCTTTTTTCTTTGCGTGTATCACTGCAAAGGGTGTCATTTTCATTTAAATTATTCGGTTGAGCTGAAACTTTTATGCATTCTGAAATTCGCATCATATATGTATCAATAAAATACATGAAATTTTTTTATAGTTTATAGTATCTACGCGAAAACACATTTAGCTCTACGTTATAGATGAAAACAAAATATACAAAAGGATGAAGTAAAAAATTTGGCAATTTTTGACAGGAGATTTACCAATAGCTTTTGATATTAATAACTGTGAATTAAAAATAATTAAATGATTTACGTCGATTCCATGAAAAGCATCAAAACAGCACTGTTGTCGGGAATGCTTAACGGCATCTTTTCGTGCTCGCGGAATGGCAACCGGGATTGTTTTTGTCTTTTTCTTTCGCTGGTTGCCAGGGGGCAACAGTTTTAAATAAAAATATTTTTTTCATTCTAAAAACATTATGTAGCTGAAAGGTGTAATATATAGCGATTATATTTGTATGTCTATGTGCTGGAAATCAGGTTCAATTCATTTTGTTTCTTTGCGAAATTAATTTTTACTATTATACATCGGTGATGACTGATGGGATGTTTATTTTTTCACCTGCCCCAAAGTTATCTGTTCCTTATTAGGAGATCGCATGAACTGTGTTTCACAAACGATCAATAGATGACGCCACCGTCTAAAACCACAATTATACGTTTTATGGCTGTTCTACCTGAAAACGGAGGATTTCGGTTGATTTTCGACCAAGATAGGGAGTAAACTTATAATCACATAACTTTGAGACTTTTCAGAATGTTTCCTCTAAAACTAGAATAAGAACCGACATTGCGATAAAATTTGAAAAGTTATTTAATTTTTTAAAAAATATTATTAAACTTGACACTTTTTTAGAGAAAACGCTGTTTTCTCGAATTTTACCCAAGTTTAGAAATAAATTTACGATGATATAATTATGAGAATTTTCAGAATGTTTCCTCAGAAACTAGATTGGGAACTGACATTGAGATAAATTTTGAAAAACAATTTAATTTTTTTTTAAATAGTGAAACTTGGCACTTTTTCAGAGGAAAACGTTTTTGATAGACTTCCACTTAAGATGAGAAATAAACTTTTGATGCTAGAACTATGAAAATTTTTAGACTGTTTCTTCAGAAACCATACTGTGAACTGAAACAAATTTCAAATTTGAAAAGTTACTTCAGTTTTTCAAAAAAATTATTAAACATGCCACTTTTTCGGAGAAATCTGCTTTTTGGTTAACTTTCACTACAGATAAAAAATAAAATTACATTCCTAGAACAATGAAATTTTTCAGAATATTTCTTCGGGAACTGTACTGTGGACTACTGCAAATTTAAAATCTGAATAACCAGTCAGTTTTCATAAAAAGAAAGAAGGAGAAACATTGTTTTTTAAACTCAAATTCAAAATTGGCTGACTGAAAAATTTTCTTTCAAAAGTAACTTTGAAGTATAAATTTATTGATGTATTTAAGAATGTTTTGGGGCCAAAAATGTACTGCATTTTGCTTTTTACAAATTTTATAATTGAAACTCGTAATTGTTTATGAAACGTAATGAACATGACTTCTGATCAAGATTTAAAATAAAATTACTGTAGAAAAGCTACTGAAAAATTTATAATGGTTCTTTTGAAACTACTTTACGATGCTTTATGAACATTAAGTTTATAGGAGCAATTTAATTTAAAAAATAAGTAAATAAATGAAAATGATATTTCAGACGGAAATTCAAAGAATTTCAGCAGTTTTATCGCGTTTCAATAGAATTTCATTTCAAAAAATCAACTCGCGCTGATCTCTAATACTTACTACACTATTTTACATCAAGAAAAGTCCATTTTATCGTTTTAATTTTAAAGTTATAATTATATTTCTAAAATTTTTCAGAGAAATTCTAAAAAATACAGCTAACAATTGTGTCCATTACATGAATGAAGATGGCGCGACATGTATGCTTGCACCCCCAAACCACCCATATTTCAAGCTTTTCCCCTAGTCCCCGATTCGACTTTCGCTCGTCAGGTTAAACAGCCTTAAGACTTTCAAGATTTTTTTCAGTCACGTGACGCAGCGCAATCGTTTAGTGGACCCCAAAACCCCCCAAGTCCAAAATCTAGGAACCGTTTTTGAGATAGTTCGGACAAACATACATTTCTCGTTTAATATAGGAACGGATATTATGATTAGTGAAACGTAACATATTTATAGCAAAACTAGCGGCTACCCGCGACTTCGTCCGCGTCGGCCTTAGAAATAGGTCCCGAGAGAAACGAAGCATGTGTGAATAACAAATATGTTTACGACTAAAGAAACTGCATTTAAATATTATTTGCCTTTTACTTATTTTAAAGGAAGTATAATGTATGGTAGTATACTTCATTTAATGATAGGAGTATGCAGAATTACTAAATTTAGATTTTTTTCAGGCATTTGGCGAATAGAGACAGTTACGACAGTATTTGCGAACTGTTTTGAGTGTTCATGTAAAAGAAATATTTATGCTATATTTATGAATTTTAACCTATGTTAATCAGTAATAGTGCAGCGTTCTATTAGCGAAAAAGTATTAGAATCGGTTCTGTAGCTAAAGATATGCCCATAGAGCTTAATGTATTAGAATTATTTTGAGTGTTCCCGTAAAGGAACTATTTGCGCTACATGCATGAATTTTAGCCTATAATACTCAAGAATAGTGTAGCTTACTATCAGGGAAAAATATTTGGAATCGTTTCAGTACTTACAGAGATACACATAGAGCGTAATGTAATTCTTATGAATATCCCTGTAAAAGAACTATTTGTCATATATGCATAAAAGATAGCCTATGGCATTCAGGGTCCCCCCAGTGTCTAAGAGGTTCTGCTCTCAAAATTGGAAGGCGGGAGGTGCCAGGTTCAAACCCCGGTCGCGCTTGTCGACCTAGCCGCTCGCAGATTTCCGTGTTTTTTTTCCAAAACCTCGCGAAAATACGAGCTAGGATCCCTTAGAAAATTCCACACAGAGGAATTCCCCATATGGGCCTAGAACCCTATAGGCCTAGGACCATATAGGCCTAGGACTTTCAATCAGTGAAAAAAGCTTTAAAATCGGTAGCTACAAAATTTCCATAGAGCGCAATGCATTAGAATTATTTTGAGTGCATTTGTAAAAGAATTATTTATGCTATATGCTTGAAAGATTGACTGTAATCCAGGGCATAAGCTATCTTCATTACAAATTTTTCCAACCATTTTTGTGTGATTCAGTCAAAAACATCCAAACACATAAACGTACACATTTATATTACTCTAAATTACGATTGCCACATGAATACAAAAAATCGTCGTGGTAGCTCCATATTTTTAATGATCGCCACCTTGGCGAGAGTCGGGGCGTTAAAGTAGGAGTCAAACCAGAAAGAGAAACACGGCGCAGTCATAGATTATGATGGGCATTCGAAACAATATTTAAGACGGTGAAGTATAGTTGTAATATACTTGGCAACGATTGTAAAATAGTTTTAGTAGGCGATTTTATGATAGATTTCGCTTCCAAAGATAGGTTTTATGAAACAAGGAAGCAAAATACGTCACAGTCATGAATAATGATACACTTTCCAACGTAATGGAATAAGGAAGAAAAATAGGGACGACGCATAAACTATGATACGCTTTTAATACATAAGCACTTTGGTGCGTATTTAAATTCTGAAAGTGTTTCAGATTTTCTTCCTTTTTTTAAATATTAATAAATGATTTCCTCGGGATGTTCACAGTGAATCGAAATCGTTCGAATGCGAAAAGTTTCCGCACGTTATCAGAAGAGCATTAAATTCCATTTGAGTACAGATGATAAAAATTGAACATGAAGTAATTTATTTTAGGTGGACGAAGATTAAATATATAGAGTGTAGACATGCTTTTGTCAAACTATTTTATTTATTTTTTTGTCGGGATAAAGTATAATTTAATTCAAGATATAAGCTATCACCATTCCAAATATCACCCAAATCTGTCCAGCCGTTTCAGCGTGAAAGCAATTACAAACATATAAATAAATTTTCGCAATTATAATAGTAGCAGGTTTGTTAAAAAATATCATCCAACATTGATATAATCATTCAATCAACAATCTTACTTGAAATACATTGAACAAATATGAAATAAAATCTTACTTGTTTGCAAAATCTTACGAAGAATTCGGTTTGGTGATAAGAAGAGGAAAAAAAAAATCGTTTTCTTAATTACTTCTCCTAGGTGGCAAGTAGGGGAAGGGGGGGGGGCAAGACGGGGTCCTTAACGTTTGGAGCGTAATAAAACCCACATCTTTAAGTATTTTGAATATTTATTTATTTAAAATTACTCTTACATAATCAATCTTTGGAAAAAAATGACCAATTTTGCCAAAAATGCCCAGCTCTCCATCTTTCCCCCTAGGTAGGGTAAGGCGGGGTACCCTACTGGGCAAGATGGGGGTATGGAAGACTTATTCTATTTTGGGTTGAAAAACTTGCAAACAAATACTGCATCGTCGTCCTCATCATCTATCCCAGCACAGCTACAGCGTGACCAATTCCCACAGAGAGAACATGCGACCCATCCTTCATTAGAATCCAAGTATTTTCCATGGCAGTAAAAGCAAGGGATAATATCTTCTTCGCTGTCATATACTAGTGAGGAATTAGGATTATTGTTGGCTTTCTTCTTATTCTTTTTCTTAGCCAATTCGGTTTTCTTTTTCTTCTTTTGTTCTTTTACCTCTCTTTTTCTCGTTTTGTTATCTTCTGCCAGTTTCTTTGTTTCATTGTTTCTTCTAACTCATTTTTATACGGAGAAGAAGTTATGATAGCCATTTTTCCTCGTTTCTTTGTCACACGTGAAATTTTGCAAGTTGCAGGATAAGGCATCACTTGCTGAGGACTCACTACAGAAAATACTGATGGTGGAGTAGTTGGCCTTTGATCTATTTCGATATTGGACATCTAAGTGGAGAATCCTGGAACAGGCTCTGCTTCAATCTCAGATGGTGTCATGACAACAGGCAAGTGGCATATCAGCGGTTCGTCAATAGTCATTTTGCCAGAATCTTCAACTGCCGAAACTGAAGTTATCTTTGCAGGTACTGTCTCAGCCGTTATTGTCTCAGTGTCAACTGAAGCTTCAGTTAATACGAATGGTAAATTTGGAGCTGTTGCTCCGTTGTCCGACGTAGGGGTTTGTGGCAATGCTTCAGTGATGGATAATCTTTCTGTTTGTGGAATATGTGTCGTCATTTGTCAAAATCAATATCGGTAAAAAAACTGTTGGATCGTATAGCCAAATCCCACATTTTTTGAAGCCATTTACAGCCGTATTGACAATTCTGAATGCCTGCTTAAAAATCCCTGAACCAATCTTTGCCTGCTTCTTTTTTTTTCACAGCTAAAGAGATGTTGCTTCCCATTTTTTACCGCAAAAGTGTATGCCAAAGCCCTTAAATATTTTGTGGTAAGTCTATAAAGACGATCCTACTTGTCCAATATATAATTTCAAAGTTCTTTCTCTTCTTCTTCAGAAAATGTTCGCTTTTAGGGCCTAAAGGAACTTTCACCGAAGTTGTAGAAGCAGCAGGATCTTCTAGGGCTGCACGAGCTTCTTTAACCCATTTATGCCTAGTGTCCCTTTTTTGGGACGGCATTTTCGCTATTAGTCGAAAACGTTATTTATTTTTCCTAGCCTTTATTCATGAGTATTAAGCCTCAACTCTACAAAATATTTTAACATGACCCAGTAGGATGTTGATATTTAGATTTTTATGCATAGTGATTTTAAAAGAAATCATCCCTTGTTCAAGAAGTTGACATCAGAAATTGATCTATTATTTCTGTTATCAGTAAAAATCGAAGAAAGTCACAAAAATATCCAGGCACAAATGGGTTAACTTTTCTTTCGAGGGTCGTTTGTGGCACAGAATATGTTTTCAACTCTAATTTATACCCCACTCTCCCTTTAATTATATCTAACGCATTTTTCATACTCTTGTTCACTCCAATTCCCCCCCTCTCTGTCTTTCTTTTATAATTTATCACCATCCTAAAACAAGATAAAACACATTTAAGTTTAAAAGATCATAAAGTGCCTTAAAGAAATCATAATTTTCTATGAAGGGCAAGATGTGGTACCCCATACCCCATTTTCTCCTCCCACGCTTATTTCGATAAAATAACATGCCTTAAAAAACTAAATCAAAATATGGAAACAAACATGTTCTTACCTGCTGGTGTAATCATTGATAAACAAGAATAACTTTCAGTCAGTTCTAGAAAACTAATGTTGAGGTACAGAACACATGCGATGTATAATTCGAAAATCACAACAAACTTGACAAAAACAGAGTTTTTGGCGGTAGGGCAAAAACGCATGGACTCACAAGCTGGTCACAATGCTGACTGATAAACAATACAATGGTGCGTCATCTCGAGCCAGAGCGGCTGTGATAGGTCGTCCGTAGGACCGATGAGACCCGGTACCCCGTCTTGCCCGCTACCCCGTCTTGCCCGCTACCCCATCTTGCCCCCCCTTCCCCTACGTGATAGAATAAAATTATCGTCTGGCAACAGAAATATTTGTTTACATCAAAAATTGCATAAAAATAAACCTAGGTGGCAAGTACATTTTGTTGCACTTTTCGAAAACAGTTATGCGTAAAAAAACATTTTTTCTATACCGGCAGCCACAACAGGCACTAATACTTAGACGATAAGACCAAAAGAAAAAGCTTCAGTGTCTCTATTCCAGTGGAAGAATTGTTCAGAATATACAACCCAAGGACGAAATAGGATATTGTAAAGGTAAGATTTTAGGTTTTCTTTTTCTGAAAGCTTTCATTATAAAACAAGTACAGGGTTCGACAAAACCCGTTCGTCCAGGCGACTAAAAAGTATCCGTTGTCGACTAGCTTTTCATTAGTATAATTCAATATAAATGCGATGCCTAAAAAATGTTATTACCGGCCCCAAAGATTTTACAACTTTCGTCCGTGAACATGTGTGGCACAGCTCAATCCAGAGCTAGACGGGTTGTCACGATTTTTAGTAGCCGAGGTGGAAAATTATAGAATTGGCCAAATTATTCTAATTTCTTTTTTCTATTTTTTATATATAGAGCCATTGATTTTCTATATCTGTGAGGCCTTGATTACATGCAGCAAGGTTTACATTTCTAAACTTGAGGTCTTTCAAAATGAAGCCCTGAGGCTTATTAATGGAGCGCTGAAAACTACTCCAATAAATGCAATGTTGCTCCTCACAGGCAATAAACCAATTGAGAGGTAATTATTCAGGAGAAGGCTTGGATATTATACGAGAAATTAATCAGATTACCATCGACAGAGTTATGTAGAAATTATGATATCTGTAATCCTAGGAGATGGAAGACTAAGGATGGATTTTTGCAGGAGGTTTACAGACAAATCCGACCACTCCCTCCTGAACGTTCCTGCAGAGAAACTCTTGGAACCAGTAAACCCTCTTCACGTGGTACCTATAAGAAAGGAACACTATTTGATAAATGCTATGACAAAGTCATCATCAGTTGATAGCGCATTGAAGGCAGCTGTTATGGAAACAATTTATACCACGTATCCAAAGAATAATTTAATTCACATTTATATTGATGGATCGAAAATGCTCGATAATGTTGGAGTTGGTGTATATTCAGAATTTTCTGCACTCTATGCCTCCCTCGCTACATTTCGGACCAATTTTGATGGGGAACTGGAGGCAATTAGAGTTGCAACATAACAAATCAGTGTTCGAACAGTTCAGCTCAAAAACATAGTTATTTTTTCAGACTCCCTCTCAGCAACTCAACCCATTTCTGCACATAATATCGCGGAGTCAAAATCTACTGACTCTTGCAGAAAAACTCTTAATCTTCTAGCTTCTAAAGGGATGACTGCTGTTTTGCAGTGGATCCCAAGTCATGTAGGAATAACTGGAAATGAATGGGCTGATAAATTAGCTAAAAAAAGGAACAGAAATTCAGTAATCAAATAATAGTGAAGTACCATTCTCAGCAATTAAAAGAATCATAAAAAAAATACTACGGGAAAAAATTAGAATGTCAAACTATTAGAAGAAATCAAGAGCAAGAAGTGTAGGGGATCTATTTATAAAATCCCAGACTCCCCTAGATCCATCGCAGTAGCGGCCTTTCGTCTGGAGACTGGGCATGATTGTCTTGCTAAACACCTATACAGAATGGGTATATATAGAGGTCCCTTATGCACACTATGCAAACAGAATTTTGATGTGGACAAAGATCACTTGTTAAGTTGTTGTTTATTGAATGAGAAAGAGTTATACAGCCGATACTGGCGGACCAGTTAGTTGATGCAGTTGACATCCAGCGACTCATTTTCTTGTTTGTTTATGTTTCCACCGCTTTTATGTATATTTTATTTTACGTTTTTGCTCCAATCTCATGCATCTTTGATGTATGGGAGCCAATGATGTAAAGCCAAGTGCTTTTGCAAGAAAAAAAAACAATGAGTATAAAATTTTTATTTTCTTCAGTTAAACGTTGGAAAAAGAATTTAAAGTTTTTTTACAGGGTCTCATAAAATTGCATTTATAGTAATAATACAACTTTATCTTATTTCCCAAATTTTCCCAGTTTTAAGGAAAATACATCGCCAAATTTGTCAGAATTTTTGCGTTGGAAAGAGTTTTATAATCTAAGCGTTTGGCATCATTTATCTTTCTTGTTTCCTTTTTTTTGTGTGTGCTTTGATTTGCTTAATTTATAAATTTATGCAAATAAACACATGAAGCATTAAAATTAAATGAAAACAAAATAAGTTCTAGTTTTAGAAGTGAAAATCTATTATGCGATGTTATTGTTTATACTAAGTTTTTTGAGGGGTCGTATTAACGATGCTCCATTGTATAGCCTGATTAGTTTTGGTTTCAGTAATAATACTAATAATGATAAAGTGAAACCAGACAATGCCGGTAACGATGTTAAATTTAATATAGCATTTAAAATGGTTAACATTATCAAACTTAGCAAAAGCATACTGTTTCTATATTTTTTATTAAGAAAAATCAATTAGTAACTTCAATTAAAAATTAAGGTATCAAAGTAATCCAGTACTTCTCTATCTTAAAAATTAGCATATTATGTGTTCAGAATGAATTATCCAGGCAAATAATGGTCACTCACTTTTTAGCATTATTTTTTTTAACTCTTTATAAGACCGTGACCCAGACAGCACAGCAAATTTGCATGAAATTTACAGCAAGCTTGATTTATCAGGTCAATAAACTTTAATTAAGCTTGAAAATTTCAAGCGTGTAAGTTTCATGCAAGCTCGAATCAAGTGTTCAAGTTTACACTTGCCCAACTTGCATTAAGCTTGACATAGCAAGCTTAATTCAAACTCAAAAAAATTTACAAAAAAAAAAAATTCTTAATTACATGGGGCGCCGGTCGTCGAACTCGCTCCATATATTTCACGCATTTTCCCCTCTACGCTCTCAATTTATTTTAATCTGTTTCCGTCTAGCGTCCGCGGCCGATCTCGGGACCTATGGTGGGGGAAGCCAGCGTCCTAACCACCATGCCAACCACACTCGAGGTGATATGACTAAAAATTGAAGTGACTATTACGGTTGTCACGTCGATTTTTGGCGAGATTTATAGACTCTACTTATAGGGAAATAAGCATAATATAAACTTAAAAACAGGACACGTTTTAAAACTTTCAATATCGCAACACTCGTGTTGGGCAATATTGGCCAAAATCGAGACATACGACTGATTTGGAAATGAATTTTGAAGTATTTTTGTATTTTATTTTGAAGAATTTCAATATTTGGAAATATAGAATCTTATTTTTTTTAATTCTATGGTCAAGTACATTTAAGACTGATGATAAATTATTTGTTATGTGGCTTTCCAAATCAAGCAGTCATCCAGTTGTTTTCAAGCTTGACAGTTCAAATGACTTAAATTCGGCGGGAAAATATTGGCTGACTCATTTTTTCGTAATCTCCAAGCTTGCTGCAAGCTTAAAATGAATTGAACTGTCAAGCTTGTATTAATACGTCAAATTCAAAGAAATGTCAAGCTCGATTTAAGCTTATGTGCTGTCTGGGGGTAAGAATACTTACCACCTACGGTCTATTAAATACAGAAATCAATTATCATTAGTGAATTTTCTGATTTTTGTTCAGTTATATTGGATATACACCCTCCAAAAAAAGTATTCGAGCAAGAGAGAAATTTCCTATTTTAGATTTGCGAATAATAATTGAGTTTTTGAAAAACGCACAACTTGACAGAAATATGGAAATTCATATTTATACATAGCCTAATTCATATTCGATGATAAATAATTTTTAATATACGAAACCAACGTAGGAAATGTCTCTCTTGTTCGAATACTTTTTTTGGAGGGTGTATATTTTTTCCATACATCTAGATCCTAAATTATATTTGGCTTATGAACTTTGCTTTCATTCGTCATTTTAAAGAAAGCTCAAATAATGACTCGAAAATGGAGCCTAAGAATCATCGCTTTAAATTATATATTTTTGCGTTTAATTCCGTGTACAAGCAGCAGGTAGTTTTCCGACTTTGAATTTGTGAATCATGAATGCATTCTCCTGCAAAATTTCTACGTTTGTTGAATACTTGTTTCTCCGATTTTCACATGTGATATTACAGTAGAGGAAAAATATATGAATTAATCCTAAAAAATGGGCCAGAAAAATCCCTAGTACTTTCGACTTTCTGTACATAAACTCGCCTTATAAAGCGTTAAAGCTAAATTATTCCAAGTCGCGCTTAAACATTCTATTTCTTATATCAAGATCAAATAACAATTTAACTTATAAAGCAAAGAAGAAAAAAATAATAATTTTACACTACTACAAAAACACCTTCTAAAAAGATTGTCTCTGAAAATCAGGATATTTTAAAGATTCATGCCAGTGAAACATTTTTGATGAAACAATTTTGTTATTGATGTTTTTTACTTGCAAATGGTTTGAACTTTTCATACGTACGTACTCTTTTCCTTTATTACTTTTAAAAGTAATTTTAAAGTATGCTCTTTTATCCTCCAGTTTACTGGGGTAATTCCGGGTAATTGGGGGGTAATTCTGGTCAGTGATATTTTTTGATGTTTAAGTGTATTAATGACTATGTCACTTTATCTCGGACCCCCTTCATTGAAATTGTCCAAAAAATGTGTCCGAAAAATGCGACATAAAAGTTGAGTATTTTACATATATTTAAATACTATTAGTTCGCAACAGCTTTAATCTATCTTTACACTATTTCGTAAGCTGTAGAATAGGCATCCCATGTATTTTTCTATAAATAGGTTACAATCCTAAAAATTTCATCACAGCGTTACCAGGCGAAATACCCGAAAGATGAGAGATAAAATGACCTAGTCAATTAATATCGTTTTAAAATGGCAATAATGAAACTAAAAAATTAAAAGGGGTTCAGGGGGGGGGGTCCTCCCCCTGACGAGGCTCGAAAAGCCGCGTTTTTTAAATTTATTTTTGTATAAATAATATTAGTATTTTCTATAACTGTTATACTTTAACATTGTATTATACTTTAACCCTTTCAGGCGCAACCATTTCCCAATGCTGAAAAAGGGCAGCCGTTGCCATCGCTGGACTTAACTACCAGCAAGACTGTGCCCGGCACAGCCACCTGCGTCAAAAAAAGGGTCTCTAGATCTGTGGCACGCGATGAACGTTTCGATCGTCCGCCATCTTGCTGGTAGTTAAGTCCAGCGATGGCAACGGCTGCCCTTTTTTCAGCATTGGGCCATCTATCCCGCTGTTCTCACGTTCTTCCATTTTTCATCAGATGTCAGTGCTGTTAAAAAGAATCGTGACCAATTTTTTTATGGAAATGAAGTGTTAAAAAGTAAAGGATTCTCGTAGAGCTATGTCACCCGCAACTATTTTTATAGAAATGAAATCTATTCTCCGTGACTGGTAACAGTCAAAACGTCAGAGTTTGGTGTCCTCATTGCAAGGACACCGCGCGTTAAAGGGTTAACTGGTGGATATAGACAGTCCCCCAAATGCAAAAGTTGGAACTGTTTAGTGATAAAGGACCGTCTGACTTTCTAACGACAATGAAAATCAGTTGAAGAAGCTGCAATAATAAAGTTGCAAATAATTCCTCCTTAGAAAATTCTAAGAAGATGATACAAGGAATTCATACTGCAGGTAAAGGACTTATATGTGTATTATGATTAAAGAAGGAGACAGAACCTCCTTAATTTCAGAACTTTTTTCAGTTTGTCCTCAAAATATAAAACAACACTTGAATACAAAATTTTTTAAAACAATTATTTCTTCCCAATTAAAAAAGAAATTAATCATGTTTCCTTTATTTTATGAATGTTAGTACTGCTCTAGTTGAATAAATAGAAGCTATTTTAAAAGGAGCACTGAATTAAAAAAAGTCCCCAATATTTGTTTCAAAATTGGGGACACAACGATGATTTCCCCCCAATTTTTTCTTAAAAAATAATCTTATTACTTAAATCAATTTCTTTTTATTGAAAGCAATGCATTATATAAATAAAAAATATGTCTGTTAACTAAATAATGAAGAAAATCATTTACTTTTATTATCCATTACCTTAAAAATGGGGTGACCCCTAATAAACCCCATAACTGACCCATATTTGCCTAAATTTGAATCATAATTGTCCAATCAATAATTTAAATAAAATTAATAATAATTCAATTTCACGTAAAGTGATTAACTTCTAAATTATTTAAGCTTACTTCATGCCAAATTAAATCATTTATCTTTCATGCTTTAGAAAATATTAAGATGTTGTTTTTTGACCCATAATTTCCCCATATGACCTTACTTCTCTACTCCGAAAAATACATTTGAATACAGGGAATACATTTTTTTACCATCATGCTATATAAACACAATCTTCATATATGGCATACATGTTTATATAAATCGTTAAAATAACGCATATTTAAAGATTAATAATTCCATATGTTAAAAAATGAATTTCTAAATTTTCCAAAACAAGTGTTATTTAATTGACGTGGTCAAAAAATCTATTTTATGAAAGACCTCAAAACATTGAATCATATGTTTTAAATTTCAACTCGATGGGTCAAACCGTCTACGCGAAATTTCCGGCTTTTTTAAAATTTCAAAACTTCATTATTCGGGAATAAATGTTTCAAAATATCAGTTAATTTCTATTTTTATCTAATATGGTAGTTCTACATACACAAAATGTCAATATCTAAAGTCAAAAATGGGTTGACCATTTTACGTGGAATTATCCGCTTGACTTTCAGTGTTATTATGGATACCGAGCTTCTACGGATTGGACACAAGAGAAGTCAAAACATTTTTATTGATGTAACTGAAACAATTGATTGGTATCATTTCAAAAAATACTGCTTACTAAATTAAATGTCTTATTTTTTTTCCTTTTTCTTATTTTCT
Source organism: Cheiracanthium punctorium (assembly GCA_038373885.1). NCBI lineage: Eukaryota > Metazoa > Arthropoda > Arachnida > Araneae > Cheiracanthiidae > Cheiracanthium > Cheiracanthium punctorium. The sequence goes on along the minus strand of JAWZYV010019662.1, from coordinate 7,591 downwards.
TCCACTGAAAGGAAATTTATTTATTTATTTTATGAAAGAAGTAACTCAATTCAAATTTATTTTTAGAAAAGCATGGAATCCCAGCCAAAGAAAACAGATGAAGACACGGCCGGCTGCTGTAGAAGGTATGATTAAATATATACATATAGGTAAAGGAAATTTAAAAAAATATATATAACATATTGCAATGACTGTATGTATATGTGTATGCATATATTTGTGCCTGTATGTTAGTCTTATAAGGAGCTATTTATGACTAACTACTGGCTTTTTCTGTCTTAAACTCTGTAACTCTTCCGGAAAAGCTTTTCCTTGAACTATTTCAGCTATGTTAGCCGTTTGGCTCATATATCAATTGTACGTACCGAATTTCCTTTCTTTTAGCAGGCATGCCTTACGTAAGGTGTTTATAATGTTTTTGTATAAGCAAAATATATGTATTTCTCATGGCATTGTTTCGCGAGTTCCGCCGCAAACTCTTTGCACCAACCTTTTAAATCACCTATGGTTAACCTCCGGCCCACTGGCCGGATGTGGTCCGTCACTGCTTTTGATCCGGCCTCCAGGGAACATATCAAAACCCCGTATAAACCCATATAAAACACTCAAAATCCCAAATAAATACCAATTGTACAGCCCTAGACCTCGCTAACATCCTGAAGTTTGGCCCTGACTTCGCTAACACCCTAAAGTGTGGCCTGTGACTTTTCAAAAATTGCCCTCACCAGCCATATTTAGTCGATAAGAATCAATATGTTGCATGTGAATGAATTAGAGGTAAAATACGGAACGATACGGAACTTCTACACGATAAGCTGCATAACTCAAAACGTGTATATGGAGTTCCTTAAAATAGGATCTGACAGCACATTATTTTTTATCATTTTATCATCTAACGGCAGCGCATCGACCAAAGTTTGAAAAAATATACCGATATTCGCAATTTTTCTAATAAATAGAAAATATCAAAATGTCTAGAAGTAAGTTGCTGTGGTAATATTTTAGTAGAATAAAGTACAATAAAGAAAAATATACTACTTATTAGTAGCTTATCAAACTTTAAAAACAAATGAGAATTTCAATTGAAGCAGAAGTTTTTTTTTTTTTTTTTTTTTTTTTTGAAAAGTCAGTTTGTAATGAAATATAATAATTTACTAAACGTTGGTTTCTTTTGGTAATTTGAAATAAGATTTGCTCGAAAACTGGCCGTGAAAGAAGTGTAGTTCCTATAAATCTACCTCTAGAATTAAAAACGATGACTTTATGTGGCGCCTCGGTTACTAGCCTGGGAGTGACATGGGAAGCTATCAAAGTTCCACTCAGATGCTGTTCCACCTGACTGGACCTTACACCAGATCTCTTGATGGGTAAATATTCACAGCAAAGGTGGTAATGAAAGTGTAGTCATGTTCCAGTGAATCACTTCGATGTAGTCTAAAGCTTGGAAACTGATTTTGGGTGTTTGAAAACTCCTGATTTATTTTCTTGTAGAATCTAAGTTTCTAGCCATTATAATTCTTCTGAAACATAATTCTCTTACAGGATCCTTTCTTTTAATGGACTATCATACACAAAAGCAAGTTTTCTGGATGGGCAAAAAATGCATTTCTCTCAATAACTGGGTCGATCATTTTTAGCAAGTTTTCAGGGAAAAAATCTTGACGCTTTCGTAACTTCAAATACAAGTTCTAGTCTACTTGTAAAAAATTTAAGTTTTCTATATTTGAAATCACCCAGGCGTATATGACTTGAGGATAAAAGAAACTAAGGTCTTGTGTTCATTCGTGTTGGGCTTTCAACACTTCAATACAATCTGAGAACTCTGCTGTTGTTAACCATCTTGCATGAGAAAATGGGACAGGTTCACGAACAGATAGATGTATCTCCAGGACAACTGCCTGATTTTATAGCAAAACTCATGACCAGCAGGTATTGTTAATTTTTGCTTAACCCTTTAACGCCAGTGATCCCACTCTGGGAACACCAAACCCGGACGTTTTGACTGTTGCCAGTCACGAAGAATAGATTGGATTTCTATAAAAATAGTTCCGGGGGACATAGCTCCACGAGAATCCTTTACTTTTGAGCACGTCCTTTCCCGTCAAAAAATGGTCACGATTCTTTTTAACAGCACTGGACATCTGCTGAAACATGGAAGAATACGAGAACAGCCGGATAGATTGCCCCATGCTGAAAAAAGGGCAGCCGTTGCCATCGCTCGACTTAACTACCAGCATGATGGCGGACGATTGAAATGTTCATCGCGTGCCACAGAACTAGAGATCCTTTTTTGACGCAGCTGGCTGTGCGCGTGCACAGCCAGTTGTCGTCAAAAAAGGGTCTCTAGATCTGTGCCACGCGATGAACGTTTCGATCGTCCGCCCTCTTGCTGGTCGTTAAGTCGAGAGAGGGCAACGGCTGCCCTTTTTTCAGCATTGGGAAAGGGTTGCGCCTCAAAGTGTTAAAAGTTTCCAGTCAATTTCTGGTTTCTCACAAGGAATACTTTCAAGATTCACCTCTGGAAGTTTTTCGCGTTGACTCAGCTGTGTGCCAATCGGACCACTAAATGATTTTGGTCCAGCCGTCTGTCTCACCGTCTAAATACTTAAACAAATGCTGGAATCGCAGTTCATTAAAATGTAAGAGATACACACTCCCATTGTAGACGCGGCTGATAGAGTACATTTTAAATGGGTCAAATTGAGGATTTTAAAATTCTTTATTTTCTTCACTTTATTTTAAAGCTTTTTAAACGCCCTAGTTCTATCTTATAGATTTATTCATAAAAAAAATGAATAAAAACTAATATTTTTCAATACTAGTTTTTATTCATACACATCATACAGTTTTTATTCATACTGTGGTCACATACAATATGAGACAATTCAGATTCTTTTACTGTGATTTATTATACTTCTAGGCTCTTGAACGATTACACAACATTTATTTTACAAGACAAGTGATTTACAAAATGTGCGAGAACCGCATTTATAATAAACATTTTTCGGTATTCCATTTCAAAAACGCGCTCGTAAAACTCTCTTAAACTAAACTATCACGAAAAGCAAAGTTCTTTCTTTTTTTAGAAGATTCTCAGTTCAAGTTGAGTAGTGTGGTACCAGCTTCTTATGGAAATATATAGCTGCTCCTAACGGAAATCTAACTCAAGTCATATTAATTCTGGCGCAACAACGAGATAGTTTCCTGCGGACAGCACGTGCTACAATTGAATCGGTGAGTGGAGAAACCACCTCAGTCACAAAAATGCGAAAAATCGTTTTCGATGAAAATAAGCTTAGAAAGGCAAGATGCGTGTTGAGAACATGAATTGGGCAAGAACGACGTTAGTCTGTTGAGTAGTTTCGTAGATACGGGGCTTCTTTTTCGTACGATGGGCGACAATGAATGAATGGTCGAGAATGATCTGTTTTAACACTATTATTGGCCACCTGACCTGCCCTAGGGGTGTTTTCTAAAAAATAGTTATTCCAGCTTCAATGTTAGATTTTCATCTCCATCATTTTCTGCAAGCAAACCATTTTTTTTTCTCTTAAATTCATGTTCTTGACTTTTGTATACCATAAATAGGGTTAGACAATAAATGCTGAAATGATTTGCTTTGAATGATTACCTTTTTCCAAGTTTTCAGCTGACTAAAAACCAGTTGAGTGCAGAAACAGCCTAAGTCCTAATTCAATTTTTAATTTACCTGGGCCTAATGGATGTCGATATTAGGTAATATTTGCATGACAGAAACATACATGCAAGTTATGACAGAGGATAAAAAAAGTTTAAATATTTGAAAATTTGGAGGAGTTATGAAGTTTTTTCTCTCTCCTGGAAAATTTCCTTTTTGTGACTGAGGTGGTATCTGCACTCACCGATTCAATTGTGTGGAGCACATTTTAAAAAGCCCTGTTTTAAAGCCCCAATTCAGCGATAAATCAGATAGTAGAGCGAATTTGAATAGGTGTTTTTTTTTTCTTTTGAATGACCTTTCTCTGGAATCAGGACCGTAGCTAGGGGGTGGCGAGGGCTCAGATGAGCAATCACACAAAATCAGTTTTAAATAGTGTTCGTAACTCCAGGACTTCACTCGAAAGGGTTTAAAAAAAAAAGCAATTTATTACACACAACTCGAAACACAAAACGGATTACATATTATCAAAATGATTTTTTTGTAGACACAACTCTCCAGAAAATAATGCAACCCTGGAACAGCGGATTAAAAATTTGATCACGGAAAAAAATAACAATGCCGTCTTTCTAATATAATTTGTTTTCAGCTATAGCTCAATTCATAATCTTGAGAGCACGAAAGTCACAGGGAATGACACACAACAATCACAAAACAGGAAAATAGCAGTGAAATCAGGCAAACAAGAAAGAAACAGTTACATGGATATAAGTGAATATTTAGGGTGATTATAAATTTTAGTATTTTATGTTTTTTTTTTTCCCAAAATACCAAATCTCTAGGAGAGGGTAGGTTGGATTTTATTAAGTACTGTGATTACACAGGGGTTGGACAATTATTAAAGTTGTTGTTTAAGGTGTAGGAGGCGGGGAACAATTGAGACTGTTCTGCAGGGTTCGCAAAATCCCCTAGCTTACGCTGCTGACTGAGATAAGAAAAATTAGCTATGTTTCCCGTTCCCGAGAGAAAAGGAGAGCAGCTTTTCAAACAGTGTAGCAACACAACCTTTGAAAAGTTGCGGGCCAAACTTTAGGAAGTTAGGGAAGTCGCGGGCCAAACAATTGGGATTTACGCGGGATTTTGAATGGTTTGTATGGGTTTTATACAGGGTTTTGATACGTTCCGCGGGCCGTCGGTTGCCCATATGTGGTGTAGAACATGCCGCGTAATGTTGAAAGTGAAGTCAGTTTTATTAATTTTTAGTTCGAATGCATAAAAAGTGAATGCGGAGTTAAAGAAAACGTTTCTTACTTTAAAAGAAATTTAAAAGTAATCGAGAAAAGCAGAAGTTTAAGCGAACGTAATCTATAGCCCTTACTTTTGGGTGCAGCAGAACCTAAGTTGATGTAAACTTTTTCATCCATTTCACAAACATTTATTGTAAATTATGAATAAAATACGTGCAAGGTAATCTCTCTGTCTGCTGTTTTATTATTACTACTATTTTTGAAAACAATTCCAAATTTTAAGCTTGGTTATCAATTTTAACATTAACAGGCAGGACAAATAAACTAATTCATATAAAACTACATAAAATAGCAAACGAGTTAACCTAAAAGAATTTTGAATAATCTTATAAATAAAAATGAAATTCTGTTTGTTTGTTTGTGGATTTGATTCGTAAACAAATCCACAAAAATGGACCTATCGGCCTGAAATTTAGCACAGATAAGTAAAATAACATAGAATAAATCGTAGTCCACTTTAAAACTTTGAAAGTCCACCCGTTCCCGGAATTTAAGAGATTTTTTATGCTCTCCACGCAAAAAGGTTTCCGTAATTGTAACCCCTGTAGTGAAAAAAGTGTGAAATAAGGATCGTGGTTGCCATGTGTGGCGATTTTGCCGAATAAAATGTTTTAAATTCTCAAAGTAAAAATAAAAGAATAATAGTGATTTTTTTTTGTTAGTTTATATTCGTAAGGTTATTTTTTTTTAAATTATAATATCGTGTGCATGGGAAATCATAGCAGGAATGTAATGTTTTACACGCAAAACAATAAGAATTGAAGATTTCCGAGGCTAATGTGTAAATTTTTTTAGTTTGGCGAAAAAATAAAATGGCAAAAATGCCGATTTTGAGAAAGTCAGTTCTAGCGGTTTGCACAGATTTCGGCTTGGCGCAATTTATTGAGAGCTTAAGGAAATAGATTTTTGAAAACAAGTGCAAAGGTTTTATCAGAATACAGCGTTAAATTTCAATGATCCGTGAAGAAATAATGCAGTTGTTAAGGGATTTCAAGCGATCTATCTCCAGAATTCTCGTCAAATGAGTACATTGATTTAAGTTGCGGGAATTCCGCCAAATTTCAGAAAATTGAAATCTTCTCATTTAGTACATCGGAGAAACGATGAATAAAACACGTTATAGTTGATAATTTTAAAAAATTCGGCTGTATTAAGCGATTCCACATTTCAAATAAAGGCTTGCTTTACTTTTTCGCGGTCGAACCATTTCCCATATTGATTGCTGCTAAGTCAATGCTTCGAATGATTTCCTGAAAAAACGCTTGCAAAATGGCGTATGTTGGCACTTTGCGGAGGCTTAGATTTGAAACTGGATTTTATTAGAGACTGGGATATATAATGACACTGGTTATTGATAAAAATGAATGTTGGTATGTGTGTATGAGGTTGAAAAACTCCAGCACCGTTGAGCACCGTTGCACCATGAAATTTGGTTCACCTAAGTCTTTTATCATAGAGAAGCTTTATATGATATCCGTTTTCCTCTAACTTGCCACCAGGTGGCGCAACAGATCGTCAAATTCTATTCCGTTTAGCCGTTTACTATGCGAATATCGTCCAACCGATTTCGATGAAATTTGGTGCACGCGGGTATTAGAACACGCAAAATATTTTTCAGTATCCATTTTTCTGTAACTTGCCGCTAAATGGCGCTGCAACGCATAAACTTCTATACCGTTCGACCGTTCGGCATAAAATTTCTTATACTTACACATTTCAGCACGAAGAATATATTCTAACTGTGTTCCTTTTGATGTTACTCACCACTAGATGGCACTGCAATGCATTATTATTTTAACTCGCCACTAGATGACGCTGCAGCAGGCCAAATTCTTGACCATTCAAACTGTCGCTATGAAAATCAGTATACATAGCTATTTGAACAATGAGAATATTTTGGCGTTATCCATTTTGCTATAACTCGCCACTTGACGGCACTGTAGCAAATCATTACTTTAATTAACCACTAGATGGCGCTGCAGTGTATCACTTCTTGACTGTGCAACTGATCGCTATGAAAATAGGTATACATAGATATTTGAACATGGGGAAGAGTTTCGCGTTAGATGTCGCGTCAACACATGAACTTCAGGGCTGTCCAGCCGATCGTCCAGAAATTTCGTATTCATCGATATCTGAATGCGAAGAATATTTTCACCGTATCCGTTTCCTAAAACTCGCCACTAGATTGCGCTACGCCGCATGGCCTTCTGCGCCGTACAAACGATTGCCTTGAAATTCGGTATGCATGGTTATTGAACACAATATAATGCGATATCCATTTTGCTATATCTCTTTATTACAATGAATAGTAATCACCACAAATCGTAATATCAAAAAGTCCATTCATTCCAGTGCGAAGAACGGGTACTTCAGCTAGTATCACCATAAAAGTGGATTAAATTCAATGTTTCAAGTACTCTTGAAACATTGAACAGTAACACACGAAACAGTACACACAGTTTTTTAGTTATTTAACCTAAATCGTATTTTTTTATGATTTAATTAAAATTATTTTATTAACAATGATAATATGTTAATTTAAATGGTTATTATCAGGCTTATATGGTATTCCTTTCATGAAATATGGTATTTAAGAGCATATCGGGCAAAAAAAGAAAAAAGTTTCCATCACCATCTCAGAATT
>JAWZYV010019661.1:0-42258 GCA_038373885.1 Cheiracanthium punctorium | reverse complement strand
CAACTGACGGCTAAGATTCTTGGTCGAAAATTAACATTAAAATCTCCAGTAAGAATCACCGGTAATTCATGATAATTATTTAGAATCCAGGAAGTGTCCATGTTGTAGTATTATTCTTTAACTGTTTTCTTATGCCATTGTTCCGTCGGGAGTTTGGGTTTGAATGGGAGGAATGTCCATATAGTTTCTAGTATTATACTTTAACTCTGTTCTTTAACTGATGTTTTCCTGTGCTTATTGGGTTCGAATGCAGGTAGTGTAAATTTTTTTTTAGTGTTTTTCTATCACAGTATTCTTAAGCGTTGATTTCGTCTGCTGGTAGGTTTCGAATTATTTATCTGTATCCGTGTTTTTAAACTGCAGATTCTATCTATTGTTTGCGAATGATTGCAGCCAGGGTCCGTTTCTTTGTGGTGTTCCATCCCCGTGTTAAACCGTTGCTCCGTCTTGAGGTTGGGTTAGAATCCACGGAGTGTCCATTTGTTATTCTTTTATTTTGATCTTAAACCCTTTGCAGCCAGTGTTTGCTTCTTTGTGGTGTTACATACCGTGTTCTTAAACCGTTGTTCCATCTGAATATCGGGTTAGCATCCAGGAAGTGTCCGTGTTGAACTATTATTCTTTCACTGTTTTCTTAAAATGTTTTCCCGTAGAGTTGAACCGAGAGAATGTCTTTGTTGAGGTATTTTCTTTAACTGTGTTCCTAAACTGGTGTTTTCTTCTGTCGGTTGGTATCGAATGCACGTAGGGTCTATTATTGCGTTTTTCTATGTCAGTGTTCTTAAACCTTTGTTTTCCTCTGCTGTTTTTGCTCGAAGTATTAGTCTGTTTAAAAATTTACATTTGGCTCATTATTATAAATAACTCAAAAACACATGAGCAATATTAAAAGGTTACATATTATTTAAGTACAGACAAACAATATTTATGTATCACGGCAACCAATCATGTCAAGTTTTTACTCATAATTCTATTAAATATTGTATTAATGCCATTGAAAACATGTGAGTAAAGGAACGGAATGCACCATAGTGCCACTTTCTGTATTCGGTGCGTAGGCCTTGTTTTTTGGAGGTGACGGGTTGGGTCGACGCCTGTAACAACAGTGAGCAGAGACAGTCAGCAGGATCGCCGCCTGTTCAGCGAAAGACTTCACACAGTGGCTCTGACAAGAGCCGGTCCACTTATCCACTGAACAGGGTTATCAGACAAGATCTTGCATCGAAACAGGTAGGGAGTAATGTCGACGCGCAGGGAGCACATTCGACGTTCTCAGGAACGAACGCCCGATAGCTGTTCCGCAAATAATTAAACTTATAAATCTAGAAAAAGCTTGTTAAGTGTGGCGTCAATATGAAGTAAAAATCACTTGCAATAGCTAATTTTGTCACGCAAATGATTAACTTTTTTGACTCTCGGATAGGAAATTTCCCAGCAAACACACACCTGCTGGCGGAGTACCTTGCCAGTGCCTTTCTGCCTTTACGTCCAGCACTGGCCCGGCCTTGCAAAAAGTAACTGAATCGTACCAAAAGTGGTCGCCCGAGAAGTACCTTGCCAGAAGCCCGGGAAGGCAGCGGCATACTGCATGTGCCGGCCGTTACTCACAATAAAGGCACTGGCCCACGGAGTTTATAATACCCAAAATGAAACGGCCGGGTGCCGGCTATTATTAAAAATAAAGGCACTGGCCTGGTACCTTAACAGTGACTACAATATAATGGCACGGTACCGGATTAGTGCCTATTTACAGTAACGCTGCTATAATTAAAATATGAGCCAGTGGCGGATCCGGGGTAGGGGAGCTTATTCATCAACCCATTTCAAAAAAAAAAAAGAAAGACATTGCTTAAGGCTAACATTTTAAGATAAAAAAACTACATACATAAAATATAAAAAACAACAAAAAAGTTTATCGTTTGCAAATTATGCTCGCCCAAAATTAGTGAATTGTGTGCAGTTTTCAAAAACTGCAATTTTCTTGCGAATTTTCAGTTGCAAAAGATACTTTTTTATGAGAGAGGCGGTAACACATTTCTAAAACTACATAAAATCATTTGTAAACAGTTTAATTGCATTATCTCATAATTAGAGACATTTTATAAATGAGTTATAATACTTTACGGTTGATATATGTATGTATATATAATATATATATATATATATATATATATATAAATAAAATTAGACTTTTGTCTGTACATTTCTTGGAATTCAAAAATTTTGCGATTTCTATCCGTTTCAAGCACCCGGGAATCCGATGCGATCCTCAAAAAAAAGTTTGTCTGTCTGTCATTCTGTCATTCTGTCCTTCTGTCGTTCTGTCATTCTGTCATTCTGTCATTCTGTCCGTGACGCTTTATTTGTTTAAGCATCACGTAAAAACGGCTGAAGCGAATGATATGAAATTGGGTGTCATGATAGGTGGTCACTCAACTTAAAACATAGGCGTCGAATTTTTTAAAAATCTTGATTGGATTTTGAGATTTTGCGAAAATCCTTTCAAGCTGCGTAAATTTTTATTCAAGCATCACGTAAAAACGACTGAAGCGAATGATATGAAATTAGGTGTCATGATAGGTGGTCACTCAACTTAAAACATAGGAGTCGAATTAAAAAAAAAATCTTGATTAGATTTTGAGATTTTGCGAAAATTGTTTCACACTGTGTATTGTGTTCGCACATCACGTAATAACTGCAAAGGTGAAAAAATGGTATTTGGTGATATGATAGGTGGTCACCTAGAACTATAAGCATCTAAAAAAAACCGATCAGATTTTGGGATTTTGCGAAAATCGTTTCAAACTGAGTGAATTTTTGTTCACACATTACGTAATAACGACTAAAGCGAATGTTATGAAATTTGGTCACGATAGGTTGTTGTTCAACATAAAGTATAGGTGTCCAATTTTTTAAACTTTTTATTAGATTTTGAGATTTTGTGAAAATTCTCCCAAAATGCGGTTAATTTTTTTTCAAGCATCGCGTAATAACGACTAATACGAAATTTGGTGATATGATAGGTAGTTGCTAATCTTAATTTATAGGTGTTGAATTTTTAAAATATTTTGATTACATTTTGAGATTTTGTGAAAATCGTTTTAAAATGCTAAAATGTTTGTTCCAGCATCACGAAATAAAGACATCAGGGAATTAAACAAAATTGGATGACATGATAGGTTGTCACTCAACTTAAATTCTAGGCTTCAATTTTTCAAAAATGTTGATTAGATTTTGAGATTTTGCGAAAATTATTTGAATATGTGTAAATATTCGTTCGCGCATCCCATAATTACGACTAAAGCGAATGAAATGATATAACTTAGTTACTCTGTAATATGTAATAGTTTAACAATACATAAAAATTATAACTTCGCTTTCTTTACTTTGGCAACATACTACATCCATTCTGTGCACTCCTACAATGCTGACGAAAGTTCTTACTTTTTGGAAATTTGCCTTCACTAACCCGTCAAGGACGGGTACTTCAGCTAGTATGTATATATTACTCAAAATCATACAGGATATAATAAATAAAGTTGCACTACATATGGTACTATATGGTTACACATAACTTTAGAGTAACATTTTGTTTTAATCAAATGATTTTTTTGATGTTAACTATTCTGAAAATAAATTTCTATATAGCTGTTGTACCTACATGACTCAAATTTTTTGAAGGAAAACACTTTTATACACTATAATATGCAATGAGATTTTGTATATTAAAAACAGTGTAAGTAAAAATTTACTTGTTATTTTCTAATTAATCCAGGGCATTATCCTGTTAAATCCAAGGCATGCAAATGTGAACTAACAAGAACCTCACCGTTGAAATAGTGTTATTAAAGTAACTATTCCTAACTGTCGCGTACATCGGCAATGTCTATTGGTAAGGACTGGATAAAAATAAAAAATCTTCACCTTACCTTTTATTCTCGAGACGCGTCGTCGACCGGCAGTAGAGTTAGCGTTTCAAGGATTATTTCAACGTTTTAATTACACACATTTTAATTATCCTATATACAAAAATTTACACGCAAGTTAAGAATAAAGGAAACATCACGTCTTATCTGGTTTACATCTACGTTCAATCTGAAAAAAAAAAAATAAAAAGAGTTAGAGTTCTAGATTGTCCAGCGACCTCTAGTGGTGAGGCAGTCATGAGGGCCCGGCAAGGGATAGTTTGAAATTCACGTAACACTCCCACCTTGAGTATAAAAGTTTACTCACATACTCAAAGTAGGCGAATTCACACTCCAAGTTTAACTGATTTCAATTTTCGTCCAAATCTGGAAGTAAGCAAAGTCTGGGGATCTTCAAGTTCTAAAGGGCATAGACGTTGACATGGTCGCAATAATTCACCATTTGCAGTTTTTAACTTTGCCACTCTAGAATGTCCGTCCTTACCCGGATAAAGTTTCAGAATTTTGGCTATAGGCCAATCGATTCGTTTGGTGTTATCATCTTTTATCAGCACGATGTCGCCTTCCTTGATGTAGAAGTTTAGTCGTTTTATCTTACTAAATTCTCTTAGTGTTCCTAAGTACTCATTTCTGAATCTTCTTCTCAAGTCGTCTCTTAACTTCTGCCTGTACGCAAACCTTTTCTTCATTCTAGTGGAATCAATCGAGTCTAAGTCGGGTACGCCTGATTCCCGATTCTCTTTGATGAACATATCTGGAGTCAATGCTACTAAATCATTCGAATCTTCGGAAATGTATGTTAAAGGTCGTGAGTTAATTAAACTCTCAGCATCACACAAAATTGTGCTTAATTCTTCGTAATGTACGCAAGATTTTCCTAGGACTTTTTTAAGCGTAGTTTTCAAGGTTCCTATTAACCTTTCCCAAAAGCCGCCCCACCATGGAGCCGATGGAGGGCTGAACTTCCATTCGATCTTCCTTAACGCCGAGTATTCTTGAATATTTTGCCAATTAAGGGAATTCAGCTCTTTATTAGCTCCAACCAAATTGGTGCCATTATAGCTGTAGATGGTATAAGGTCTTCCTCTTCTGGCAATAAATCTTCTCAAAGTTTGAATGAAGTCGTCCGTCGAAAGCGAAGTTGTCAGCTCCAGGTGAACAGCGCGGTACACAGCGCAAGTGTAGAGGACTACTCAGCATTTCCTTCCGTCTTTCAGGTACAAAGGTCCACATAGGTCTACTCCGACTACTTCAAAGATTCTTGCATCCCTGACTCTGTCTTCGGGAAGAGGGGCATTCGGAATTTCTACGGGTTTTGCTGCAAACTTTTTACAAGTCAAACATTTCTTTAATACTTTCTGTACTGTTTTTCTGTATTTAAGTACCCAAAACTGTTCACGTAATGTTGACATAAGTGTTTGTATTCCAGCATGACTCAATCATGATGTTTGTGAAATATTAATCTATTAGTAACATTGTGTTCGGAAGGCAGTAAAATTGGATATCTAAAAGTTTTTAGATCTTTTCTCATAGCAATACGGGTTCGAACGCGAATTAATCCTTTATCATCAATCAACGTCTGTATTGAAGGAAAGTTTTGATTAGATGGATCCGGAAAACTCCGGTTTTGAACATACTTTAGAATAACAAGTTCGGCATGTTTAAGTTCTTGTGCAGTTAAATTACTGAATATTCTGTGGCTTTTATCAATTTGTGCATTTTCGTAAAATCTAAATATCCAAGCTGTAATTTTAATCATTTTCTGATAACAAGAAGTGTTCTCATATAGATTCAATTTTTCTGAAGTTACATTAACAGCGGTTATTACTGATTTTCTTCTTTCTGAGTTAACTATTTCGGGATCGGGAAAACACTCTTCTTTCGGCCAAAATTCTGGAGGATCTCTTAACCAATTTGGTCCCTCCGACCATCGGGACTGCGCAAGAGTTTTCGCAGAACACCCTCGTGAAGGTAAATCTGCTGGGTTGAGAACCCCAGGTAAATGATTCCAATCATCTGGATTGCTCAGTGCTCTAATTTCAGAAACCCGATTATACACGAACGTAGCCCAATTTCCATCGTTTTTTATCCAGTGAAGTACGTTCATGGAATCAGACCAAAAATATGTTTTCAAGTTTTCTAATTGCAGTTGCTTGATAACTGTTGCTGCTAATCGTGCTCCGATAACGCACGATAACAATTCAAGCCTAGGAATTGATGCACTTTTCAATGGAGCTATTCGATTTTTAGCCTGAATTAATTGACACGTTATTCGATTGTTAAAATCAGTCCTAAGAAAAATGCAAGTAGCATAGCATACCTTTGACGCATCGCAAAATATGTGAATACTATTTTCACCTTCAATCAGATTATGTGGAGAAAGCATGCGAGGAATTTTTATTTCTTTCAGTATTTTAAGTTGGTCTTTCCATTTTTCAAATTTTTCTCTCATTTCTTTGGGCAATTCGGCATCCCAAGTTAGTTTCATCTTCCAACAATCTTGAAGTAAAAGTTTGGGTATTAAGGAGACTGGAACAGTGTACCCAATCGGGTCAAAGATTTTGTTCACAGTCGATAAGACAAGCCTCTTTGATACATGTTTTGTATCTTTCGCATCATCGATTTCCATCAAACTAATAGTATCGTCACTTTTATTCCACATTAATCCTAAAATGGGAATATTAGGATCTGAATGTTCTACAGAATTTTGATTAGCTTCCTCTATAAAATTATTGTCAAACACGTTCTTTCCTAAAATTGAATTGAATTGCCAACCTCGCAGATCGAACTGAGCAGACGCTAAAATCATTTTAGACTCTTTTATAAACCTTTCTAATTCTTCCTCGGACTCTACACTTGTTACACAGTTATCGACATAGAAACTGTGCCTTAATTTTTCAGCTGTTTCTTTCAGTGGTTCTTCTAATCCATTTAATAAATGTGTGAGCCTGGCTGCTAGCAAAAATGGACTGGCATTTATGCCGAAGACAACTCGGCAGTGCTTGTATATTTGTAACCGAGTAAAATCCCCGTTCTCCCACTAGAGAAATTTCAAAAAATCCCTGTCTTTCTCTTTTAGACTTATTTGTAGGAAAGCTTTTCTGATGTCGGCACTCACTCCGATTTTCCCTTTTCGGAACCTGTGTAGGATAGAGGGGATGGGTTCAATTAAATTTGGGCCTTTTGCAAGGCAATCATTTAATGAAACTGAATGCTTCTGTTTCGCAGATCCATCAAATACGGGGCGGATTTTCGTAGTTGCGTTTTGCCTCAAGACAGCCCTGTGTGGCAAATAATGACCGGCGCTCGCATCATCGGCACTAGATATATTTTCTATTATTCCCTCATTTTCCCACTCCTGTAATACGTTCTGATAGGCTTCCAAATTTCCATTAGTCTTCAAATTGTTAATAGTTGACTTAAGTCTTTTTTCAGCTAACTCACGATTAGAGGGCAGAGGAGGGTGATTATCAACCCATGGTAAGGAAACTACATATCGACCATTCATCTCTCTATCGACGGTTGCGTTAAACAAGTCTAACGTTTCTTGATTTAAATCATCCGCCTTTTTACTCTCAATGGGACATTTAATACCAAGCAAGTCAAGTTCCCGTAGATCTTTTTCACTTTTAAGGTGTAACGAAATCGCGAGTAAAGATGCATTGTTAGATTTCGCGGGTTGACGTATTTTTCCAATTAAAGTCCATCCCAAGTGAGTTTCAATCGCAACTGGACCACTTGATAATAATTTAAAGTTTCCAGTTAGAAACCTTCCACAAACATCAGCTCCCAAAAGTAAGTAAATATTTTCACTGATCGAACGTTTAACTACTTTAGAATTTTCATAATCGGCAAAGTGAATACCATAGTGCTTCGCTTCTTTAATCCACGGTCCATCTTTAATTTTGGGTATTTCTGCTCATATTTTCTCTTGATCAAATACTTCAAAGTTGCAGGAATAATTCCTGTCTAAGCTACTTAAAAATATTTTGGAGCGTTTATGTGTTTGTATATTTTCTAGTCCCCCAAATAGACTGTGATTTAATTTTTCCTGGCCCACAGCTATATATCCAATTTTTCTTATTACGTCTTTAGAAATGTACGATCTTTGGGACCCAGTGTCACATAGGGCACGCAAAACTAATTCTCTATCCTTGTTTCTCAAAATTACTGTAAGCGTTTGCATCAAAACTTCGTGACACGGGGTTTTATTCGCCAAATTTTGCTCTTTTTTTACAGTGTTCTCGCCTGGTGTGTTTTCGTGATTATCAACTTTGTCGCACATTATTTCATGATGGGGGCCGTCACATTTTTTACATGTTATTAAACTTCTGCACATTTTTGGGGTATGGAATCTCTTTAAGCAGGAGTAGCAAAATCCATGCTTAAAAAGAAACTCCCTTTTATCGTTCATCGAATAATTTTTAAATCTTTTGGCACTCTTTCAAATTAAAGTGCGATTCCTCTTTGCAACAAGCGCACTTACGATAAGCTTTACTGTCATTAAATAACTCAGATGCAGACCATATGTCTCGATTTTTCAGATTGTTTTTCTTTCCGAGCTGATTCAGAGGTGCTGGGGGGAACGAGTAGTGGCGCCTGTTGCTCTGTAAGTAGTGGAATAGTGAGCTGTGTGTTTATCGTTATCGGGGAAATGAGTCTCGATTAAATATTGCATTTTTTCTCTGCTATCTACTTCTAGTTTCATGATTTTAAGTATCTGGGTCACGTTGAAATTTTCATCGGATTCACAGTGCTTCATAATTCCCAGTACAATGTCTTGGGGTAGTAATTTAATTAATATTGGACACAATAATGATCAGTATGTTTCCGGGTTTACCCCTAATGCTTCTAAATTTCTAATTTCAGTTTGGCATGTATGTAGAACCCGAAGTTTCCATAAGAGCGCAGCTGCTGAAAGGGGCTGAGAGATCATTCACCCCTTCCTTTGAGACCCCCCCAGGAGTGGGAGGTCACGTGGTGTTTTGTTTTTCGTTGGCTGGCGAATTCGGAAGAAGCGAGCCGTTAGTTAGAGTGAAGTTGACGGAGAGAGACGTTCGGAGATATTGAACGATGATGGAACTTTTCGTGCATGCCTAGGTGGCTTGTTTTATTGTTTCTTCTAAAGAAGTGAATCCTGTGTGGATGATATTTTGTTAACGTACCTAAGTGGTGTAAAAGACTTCTAGTATAACTTTGTAAATAGAAGATTTATTAAATGTGTGTGTATGTAACTTAGACTCATCATTGAGTTATGTCCTGCTTTTAATTAGAAACGCATAACAGTAATTCGTCAACTCATAGGGTCAGCATACGATCCTCTACAAATTCTGGGGGCTTTCACCGGGATATCGAAAACCCTCTAGTTTTTCGTAATTTTTCGCCGGGACAGAATAAGAATTAGATTCCATAGAACCTGATTAAATTGAAAAGAATAGAATTGGATAAATGTGAAGAATAATATGGAATATTGAACTGATATTTGTTTAAAGTATTTGTGCTTCAAGGAAAGTGTTGTGTGCTCACATATCAGTGGTGGATTACCAGGGCGAGTCTGATCGCCGAAGACTACAAACTGTAAGTACTCAATTTTTGTATCAGTAAACATGTCTTACATCGGAAAACATAGAAAAGAGGATATTATCAAATTAATGCGTGAACTGGATTTAAAGATTCCCGATAACCCAACTATTGCTAAAATGAAACATATTATTATTAGTGATGCGAAGTACGATGAAGAATTCACAAAATCTGTTCTCACTAACATTGCGGTAGACCGCGAAAGCGAAGAAAAGATTGCGCGGGAAAAATTAGAACAGGAGAAATTAGAACGTGAATTCCAATTGGAACAACTAAAATCAAAAAATTATGAGAAGGGTAACAGTACAGAACCTTTTGTAATCCAAAACAAAATAGATCTTACAAAAATAATCAAAAGTTTCGATTCGAAGGATCCAAAAGCAGACATTAGCACGTATCTCGCTCTCTTTGAGAGGCAAGCCACAAGAGTCGAAATTAAAAAAGATGATTGGGTCACTCACTTATTCGGATTTTTACCCCTAGACATCGCGCAAATCATAACTCGAGAACCTGAAAATGTTTCAAATGATTATGATCACATTAAAGCAGTATTGCTGAAAAGATTTAAATTAACTGCAGAACAGTTTAGACAAAAGTTATTTTTTCATAAAAAAGAAAGTTCTTGTTCTTGGCGAGAATTCGCTTTCGAACTTAACCATTATTTTGAAGAATGGATTCATGGCGTTAATGTTAAAGATTTCACTGGTCTTTGTGAACTGATAGTTTCTGACCAGATTAAAAGAAGAGTGCCACAAGAGGTTAAAGAACATTTTATAGATAACTGGCATAAGTGGAACACTAGGTAGGAAATAGTGGAAAAGTTAGAAGAATATGAATCAGCTCGTGTTTTATCTAATAAAACATTTCCTAAAATAGTGAATAGAGAAAATGATACGTTTTCTAGCCCCGTGCCAGGGAAAGATAATAGAAATTTTGGAGCTACTAGGAAAAAATGTTATGCTTGTAATAGTTATTCACACAAAATTGCAGAATGTAAATATAGGTTCAGGAACGATAATTTTGATCGTACAGGTGAAGGTAAACGAAAAATTGTTAATCAAATGGTTGTAGAAGAGCCAGGCAAAACAGAAAGTAAAAATAGATCCAGATCTGAAAGGTATGATCGAGCAAAGTATCGTTATAAAAATAAAGCTGAATCGAAGGTAGAAAACAAAACTGTGGAATCATCTGGTAATAAAATTGAGAAATATGTTAATATTTTTAATTTGGATGTGAAAGCGTTAGTTGATACTGGTTCCGAAGTAACTTTGATTGACCAGAATATTTATGAAAAGATGGGATCTCCTATTTTATCCAGTACAGATATTCATTTGTGTGGTATCGATTCTGAAAGAGTTTCACCCATTGGTTTCTTTAATTCTAAAATAGTGATTGACAGTTGTACAGTATATACTAATGTTTATGTTATGAAGCATATGCGCTTTAGTGCGGTCATTGGAATGGATGTAATATCGAAACTAGAATTTAATTTTGTGCAAGGGAATGTCAACGTAAAAAGTGCAGTCATGATTGACGTAATCTATCCTACCAAACGAGTTACTAATTTAGGTAAATACCTTTACTCGACACCTAATTTCGAACCAGATGTACTTCCGGTTACTTGTAAACAACAGTCTCTCGGGTTGCAAATGTCAAAGATCGAGACTGATCAGTGTTTGAATATTTCCCCATTCGTTGCATGCTCCCAAAATGCTGAATCTTTTGAAGCATGTGAGAGAGTACCAGATGAACTTCCTATACAAACTGACTTTTTGGCCTTGTTCGTGGAAACACCCCCGGAAGAGATTATTGATGTTAGACACATAATTAATCCACGTTTGAGAGGAGAAGTGATAAACATTGTTAAGAGTTACAAACCACAAAAAACTAAAAGTACGGACGTTAAAATGAGTATAATTCTGACAGACGAAATTCCTATTTGTCAGCGTCCCCGGAGATTGCCGTATAATGAACAAATAATTGTAGAAAACCAAATTCAGGATTGGCTCGAGGAAAAAATTATTCAGCCAAGTTGTTCTGACTTTGCAGCACCCATAGTCTTAATTAAGAAAAAAGACGGCAGTTCGCGATTGTGTGTCGATTTCCGCAAATTAAATAAGAAAATTGTTAGGGATCATTTCCCACTTCCACTTATCGAAGATGTGTTGGATCGGTTACAGGACGCAGAAGTCTTCAGCACGTTAGATTTGAAAAATGCTTTTTTTCATGTAGACATAGAAAAAAATAGCACAAAGTACACCTCTTTCGTGACTCACGAGGGGCAGTACGAATTTCTAAAAGTTCCCTTCGGGTTGTCAAATAGCCCGTGCTTGTTCCAAAGATACATTTACCATATTTTTAAAGACCTTCTGAAAGACCGCGTCATTCTGATTTACTTAGACGACTTGATCATACCATCCAAAAACGAAGAAGAGGGGATTAAGAAACTGCAACTTGCTTTAAAAACCGCTTCAGAATTCGGATTAGAACTGAACTTGAAAAAATGTCAGTTTCTTAAGCGGAAGATAGAATTCTTGGGTTACATCATAGAACGTGGAACGATCAAACCATCTCCTGCGAAGATAATGGCTGTTCAGAATTTCCCACAACCAAAAAACATTAGGCAAATCCAAAGTTTTTTAGGCTTAACAGGGTATTTTCGAAAATTCGTCAAAGACTACGCCAAAATCGCCAAACCCCTTAGTGACGTGCTTAGAGATAGCAAAGAGTTCCGTTTTGGAATAGAGCAAAAGCATGCGTTCGAAGAACTGAAAAAAGCATTAGTGAACGACCCAGTATTACACCTTTACAGACAAGGTCAGGAATTAGAACTTCACACGGACGCCAGTAGTTTCGGATTCGGCGCAATTTTACTACAGTTAGGGAAGGATAATAAAATGCATCCGATACACTACATGAGCAAAAAGACCTCAGAACAGCAGGAAAAGTATTCCAGTTACGAGCTAGAGCTTTTAGCGGTGGTCGAAGCATTGAAAAAATTCAGACCTTACTTGTTAGGCACCAAATTCACAATAGTGACAGACTGTCAAGCGTTCCAGAAAACGATGAGTAGAAAAGAATTGTCTCCGAGATTAGCCAGGTGGTCAATGCTACTGGAAGATTTTGATTATGAGGTAGTCCATCGTCCAGGTTCACAGATGAAACACGCTGACGCACTCAGCAGAAACGTCTCAGTATTAGTATCAGAACCTCTGACGGCTGATATGACTCATAAAATTGCAGCTGCACAACGAGAAGATGAACATTGCGAATTGCTAAAGGAATTAGTTGCCTTGGGAAAAGAAGATAACTATTTCATCAAGAATAACGTGCTATACAAATACGAAGCTGGTAGAGAGTTACTCGTAGTACCGGCAGAGATGGAGTTACAAGTGATTAAGAAAATTCATAGCAATGGACATTTCGCTACATCTAAAACTTTAGAACTGGTCAAACGAGATTTTCATGTCAATGGTCTGAGAAAGAAAGTCGAAGCTGTTATAACCAACTGTTTAGAATGCATTTTATGTAATAAAAAGCAAGGAAAGGGTGAAGGATACTTGAATCCTATCCCGAAAGAAGAGGTACCCTTGAGTACTTATCATATAGACTTTATCGGACCGTTACCATCTACAAACAAAAATTACAAACATGTTTTAAGTGTAGTGGACGCATTCACAAAATTTGTCTGGTTGTATCCAGTCAAATCAACCAGTACTCATGATGCCCTCGAGAAGCTGAAATTGCAGCAGACGACGTTTGGGAACCCTGAAAGAATTATTTCAGACAGAGGAAGCGCCTTCAGCTCAAAAGAATTTGCTGACTATTGTGAAGCGGAAGGCATCAAACACATTCAAACAACCACAGGAATTCCAAGAGGAAATGGCCAGGTGGAGCGGATTCATAAAACTTTAATACCAGTGCTATCTAAATTGTCAATCAAAGACCCGACAAAGTGGTACAAATATGTCAGCTCCGCTCAAAGAATTTTGAACAGTACCACCGCCAGAAGTATCAAAACTAGCCCATTTGAATTATTGACAGGGGTTAGGATGAAGAACAAAGAAGACCTGAAAATTAACGAAGTCTTAAACGAAGAATACCAGAGAAGTTTTTTGGAAGAGAGAAATTCCTTAAGGGAAGAGGCTAAAAAAAATATCCTCAAAATGCAACAAGAAAATAAGAAAGGTTATGATAAGAAAAGAAAGAGAGCAGTAGAGTACAAATTAGGCGACTTAGTAGCAATCCAGAGGACACAGTTCGGGACTGGTTTGAAGCTACGACTGAAATATTTTGGCCCCTACAAAATAACGAAGGTCAAAGGACATGACAGATACGATGTCGAAAAAGTGGGACGTCATGAGGGTCCTAACATCACAAGTTCTGCGGCAGATCACATGAAACCGTGGAGCAGACTGTAGAACTTTTCACATTTCTAATGACCTGTAAATAATGTATTTTTCTTTTCTTTTTTTTTAGTGTTTATTTCAGATATCCTTATAGTCCTGGGCGGTGAGGACACCGCAGGTCAGATGGCCGAGCCTGTAGAACCCGAAGTTTCCATAAGAGCGCAGCTGCTGAAAGGGGCTGAGAGATCATTCACCCCTTCCTTTGAGAGCCCCCCAGGAGTGGGAGGTCACGTGGTGTTTTGTTTTTCGTTGGCTGGCGAATTCGGAAGAAGCAAGCCGTTAGTTAGAGTGAAGTTGACGGAGAGAGACGTTCGGAGATATTGAACGATGATGGAACTTTTCGTGCATGCCTAGGTGGCTTGTTTTATTGTTTCTTCTAAAGAAGTGAATCCTGTGTGGATGATATTTTGTTAACGTACCTAAGTGGTGTAAAAGACTTCTAGTATAACTTTGTAAATAGAAGATTTATTAAATGTGTGTGTGTGTGTAACTTAGACTCATCATTGAGTTATGTCCTGCTTTTAATTAGAAACGCATAACAGTAATTCGTCAACTCATAGGGTCAGCATACGATCCTCTACATGTATCGAATATCTTTCTAAGCAGATGAATGTCCGAAGACTTTCTAACCGGCGTTAAAGTTAAGAGCTTATTTAAGTGGGAATTTATTACTAGCGTTTTATTTCCAAATCTTTGTTTTAACAAATCTATTGCCGCTTGATAGTTATCATTAGTTAACGTAAAATCTTGTATCGCATTATAAGCAGTTCCGGACAAATATGTTTTCAAATAATTAAATTTCTCTACATTCGTTATATCATCGTTCTTGTGAATGACGGATTCAAACTGATCCCAAAATCTTTGCCAATCACTCGGATTGCCAGTAAATTTCTCAATTGTTAACGTGGGAAGTTTGATAGATGATTCTTCTGTAATTTTTTTCGCTGATAAATTTCTTTTTTGTTCGGAACTATTTTGCATTACTTCGTGTTTCGGTTTACATTTTTCTAACGCTCGGTTTACTCTACATTTAGAAATGACTAAGCTTTCTAAATATTCGTCACACTTTATAATTTCTTCCTCAATGTCCTCAACTTTCTTTATTCCGTCTAGAATCTCTTTATCAATTTCCTTTAATTGTGTTTCCTTTAAACATAGCTGTTCAAACAACTCTTCTAATTCCGCTTGTTCTGAATTCGGTTCAAGAATTTTCGTTAGGACTTTAGAGATAAGTTTCGTAGTTAACCCTCTTAATGCAGAACGCTTCTGTTACGCAATTTCCATCTTATTAAAATTATGGAATCAAAAATATAGAATCAATTAAATTAATTTTTCTTATCTCTTCACACTTAATGTCATACAAGGAGAGTTGCGTTAGTTTTTCACTTTAAATGACAACAAACAAATTACTCTACACTATCTCTACTGCGGTCCCTGTTCGGGCGCCAGAAAATTGTCGCGTACATCGGCAATGTCTGTTGGTAAGGACTGGATAAAAATAAAAAATCTTCACCTTACCTTTTATTCCCGAGACGCGTCGTCGACCGGCAGTAGCGTTAGCGTTTCAAGGATTACTTCAACGTTTTAATTACACACATTTTAATTATCCTATATACAAAAATTTACACGCAAGTTAAGAATAAAGGAAACATCACGTCTTATCTGGTTTACATCTACGTTCAATCTGAAAAAAAAAAAAAAAAGAGTTAGAGTTCTAGATTGTCCAGCGACCTCTAGTGGTGAGGCAGTCATGAGGCCCCGGCAAGGGATAGTGTGAAATTCACGTAACACTAACTATGAGATCTCGTTAGTCTGGAACAGTTTAAAAATACCAATTAAACACTTTGGAAAGCTGTAAATCGATGAAACAAATAAAAACTTTAAAGCCTTGAGATCCGAAAAAAGAGCGCTTTACAATTACCGAAATGGCTTTCGAGAGGGGTTGCCATTTCCGTTGGAATGTAATTTGCCAATTTTCAAAACATGACTGAAGCAGTAAATAGCTTGGCGACAGACCCCCCACCACACCACTAATATTAACTCCGCGTTTCACAAACATTTTCTGCCAAATAAAAAGATAACAGTTCGATTTTTGCTGCCTTCATTGGAGATCGTTAAGGATTCCTCGGCAGAGAGAGAGACGGCTTATGAGGTCCCGTAAGGGAAATCGAAACAGAGAATAAAGAAAATATAATTCCTAAATGAACCCCATTGCGTTTCTATTTTTGACTATTACATGAAAATACTGGCTTAATTTCTAACAAAATAACTACAGGAGCTTAACGTAGAAAAAAGTCTCCAAATATGTTTTTCAGGAAAAGTTTAGCAAAATTGTAAAAAATTAAGAGAAATTATAAAAATTTTAAGAATAAAATTCATAATTCTGTACATAGTGGGGGTTTCACTGTCTCTGTAGTAAACATTTTTATAGCATACTGAACTCGTTTGTATTATTTTAGTTTTTAGTAATAAAATATTTGAAGGCACAATATGAACTTCTCCCCTTACACCCCTCCCTCAAAAAAAAAGAAAAAAAATCTTAGCAGTGACCCTTGCCTTTGGGTGGCCGGAACTTATATCCCCTAACACTTCTACACAGTATGAATGTGAAACAATATTATTTAATTAAAATAACGAAATTTTATGCCAACACTACGAAATATATACAGGCCCATTACTGCCAATTAGTGCTGGTCCGGTACATTGTAAGCAGTACCACGCCGTTAACTTTTTTGTGCATGTCATAGACACATGGCAGTTCGCCGTTATCAGTTATGTACTGGCGAATATGCACTTTTCAGACACTGGCACTCCAGTGACTTCCAGACGATGGCAATCTACCATGGTCCCGGTAGACGGCACTTTGCCAGCACGACGGGTACCCGGCCGGCATTTTGCGGGCAGTAGTGTGTTTGCTGGGGTTGCTGAAAATAGCGAAAAGTCGCTTAAAATGAGGGAACGGGTGGATTTTCAGATTTTTAAAGTAGCGCAGATTGTTTTCTATATTTTTATACATGATTATGGAAATTTTCAAGGGGATCGTACAAACGGTGTAGAAATTATCAGGCTTTTTGTCCTTGACATTACAATGTTTTTGCAATCATAACGGAATGAAGAAGCAAGGGGGAAAAAGATACGTCATTTCCTTTACTGAGCGTTACTTCCGTCAGAAAAAAAAATCTGAGTTACCCCCTAGTTTCGCCTAAAGAAGTTTTACTTCAAAAACTGCAACAGCCATTCTCCGTTATTACGAAAATGTAAGATTTTGCTTTGAGCTAGATAGCTTGTGCTGCCAGCTTATAAAAACTCGCAACATTTTTTTTGCCGTGAGCTTTAAAATCTTAATTCGAGCCCTGGCGTGTTCATGATTTATATATACTTTATAATTTTCGTGTTATTTATATATTTTAGATCTTGGGAACGCTGAAAAACATGGAACTGTTGTGTTCCGCTGAAAGAGTATTTATGGATGGGACCTTCAAATCAGTTCCCGAGTTATTCACCCAACTGTACACCCTACACATTAAATACAAATATCAATATTTCCCTGTCATTTATGCATTAATGACAGGCAAAAGCCAAAATTTGTATGAGAAGATTTTTCAAGAAATAAAGAGTATTGCCACTAAAGAGGGACTGTCCCTGAATTGGAAATTTGTTCTTTGCGATTTTGAGAAGAGCGCAATTAATGCGATAAAAGCTTCTTTCCAGCAACAGAGATTAAGTGCTGTTTTTTTCACTATACCCAATCAATTTGGAGAAAGGTATTGTTTCTTTTCATTACTAAAGTTTTATGATTTAATACATTGCTTTAGCTAAACACAGTTTTTTTCTTAATAATCTAGGCTCAATCTCTTGGCTTTTCAACAAAATATAGGAGCGACTCTTCAGTCAAATATTGGCTCCGGTATATTGCAGCATTGCCTCTAATACCACCAAATTTAGTGGATGATGCTTTTATCTTCATACATGCAGAGCCACCAAATATAAACAACGTAGATAAAATGTTGGACTACGTTGTAGACAGATATTTAGATGACAACTGCACTTTCCCAATGTAAGTAAAAAATGTATTTTCATAATTCCATTAAAAAACTGCTATGCGAGAAAAAGTATTATACATTTTTACTAAATTTAACCACTTTCTTTTTTGAGTGATTGTTGGTGTGCAAACTCAAACGTAAGTGTTAAAGAAAGGCAGTAAAAAATTACATGTCTAGTACACAAAATATCCATGAAGAAATCCACAAATTTACGTACAAATATACCCTTTTTCAATATTTTTCCATTCCAATGGAACACAGCTAATTTACTGACTTCTAGTGTGGAATACTAGGTTCATCAAAGAGTTCCACCTATCAAATCTCTATAGGTGGTGTGGTAAACTAGTTGAATAAGGGAAAATTCTGTTAAAACTTTTGAAGTTCATTCATAAAAAAAAAAAAAAATGAATAGTACAGCATTAGTTATAAACATGTGATTTGTACTAAAAGAATTTTCAGGCTCAGGGTGATATTTAATTAACAAAATAAGCATAGAAAAAAAAAATCTTAAAAATATTTACTTATTAGAGAGTGGGGAACACTGAGGCAACATCAGGATAAGAGGGGGGGGGTGCAAATCAGAACAAGCGTGTGTGTGAAAGAGCTGACAGCTGATTAGGAATAGATTAATAAATATATATTTGACTTGTTTTATGACTTACTGCTCGAAACTGTATAGCATTTGTTTCTGCTTCTCCGTTTACGGTCTTCGCAAAAAAAGTTCTATTTTTACTTCTAAAAACTATGTCAAAATGTCACACTGGTGATTCAATTATCGATCTATTTATCGATTATATATCGATTTATTTGTTTTCTGGTTTATTTATTTTCTTTAAGAAGCAATAACTCAATTCAGAATTCAATCAATTTTCAAAATAAGTTGAGAAACTACAAGCGCATTTACGGTTATTTTTATATTTTTACAGATCTTTGTGAAATCATTACAGCAACAATGAAGAAAGGACAACAAATGCAGTTGAAGGGTGGCATCACAGATTAAATTTAAAAGCAGGGTTGCACCCGAATATCTTTAAGATTTTGGAAATGTTAAAGAACGAACAAGCAGAAAACGAAACCAAATTGAAAATGCTAGACATTGATGGTGAAATTTTAAATTTAAAAAAACAACTAGATAAAAATGAAATTTCATTGGAAAGTTATATCGAAAAAATTTGTAAATACATTCATTTGAATTGAAATAATTATAAAAGTGGCAATAATTGTATGATTTTGTTATTTGTAAAATGAACTAATTTGATATTATTTGATATTTTTACTACTATTTTTAATATTATTCAAGATTTTTTGTAATAGAGTTTTCACATTTTCCTGTATAGACTGTATGTATAGTAAAAGTTTTATTATGTCATGTGATTTTTCTTTAGAGGACCATTTTTGATGCACTGAGTAGTACCTTCAAATTGGTGAAACAGTCTTTGGGAAATCACACAGCGCTATTTTTACTAAATGTTTCATTAGTGATAATACTTACATAGTAATCAGAAACTCATAATATGAGCACTAAAAAAAAAAATTCTGATTTTTTTTTTTTTTTGGTGTGTCTGTGTGTGTACGCGTGTCTATAACATTTATTTGTTTCCTATTTTGTTCAAGAACCTTGTAATGCGTTCTTTTCTTATTTATTTTCTTTTTCTTCTAAGAATAACATTAGTGTTTAGAATAACATTAGTGTTCTTAATAGAACATTAGTGTTCTTAAGAATAACATTAGTGTTTAGAATAACGTAGTGTAAACAATGTGTCTAAGAATAACATTAGTGTTTACTATATAAAAACATACGCAAATTCGCAGGTTGTCCCATATGCATGGTACTTGATGCACTGCTTTCTACGATCATGGATCCCAGTTCGACTCCCAGAATGGGTTGTACTGTTAAATTGTGAAGTGCATCCCTACTAACTGCTCTCATACTAAATTAGGTAACACTTCCATCCTCACTAGTTCTCAATACCTGAATGACAAGTATTCGCCATTAGGAAGAATAAATAAGTTTCTTAAAAAAGAATAAGAATAACATTAGTGGTGATTTGAAAAATAAATATGTTAAATTATCTTCAGAAAATATAGAAAATCCATGAAAACATTAAACTTCAATCTTAATATTTTTCTTTCTCTTTTTAGTTCTTTTTATTAATTGAGGGTGTTTCACTAGAAGAGCGATCGTTGTCTGTCACGGGACTTTTGAACAGCTATAAAAACAAATACATGTTGTAAATGCTTAAAAATAAATGCTTCTTTGCCAAATGCGCTATGGACTAATACTAAAGTTTGGATTGTATGTCTTATGCAACTTTCAGAAAAAATCAGGGGTCGATGCAGACAAAAATTGGGTACGTTTTTTGGCCCCATCACAAAAATGAAATTGATTAAAATGGCCCTTCATAAATTTACAGAAATAAGTGTTGAAATTCACAAAAATAAGCATTTTTCAAAAATATGGGACCCTGGAAAAAATTCCTGGATTGACCCCTGAAAATTCATAAGCACAAAAATCGCCTTCAAAAAAGGCCAAAGGATTACACGTTCAGGGAAATATTGCAAAATTCCGTATGTTGAGGGGTCAATCAATCTGAACTCTTGTGGTATGGGAGGCTTTAATAAAAGATTTCTGAAGGGAAAATATTTATTCTTAGAGGGGATGGAAAAAACGGTTGAAATTAGAATGCTTTAGCATATATATTTATGGAAGTTTTTCCAGCCAAAAATGTTGATAAACAAACAGCAAATTAGCTGATGTGAAGTAGAAAATAAATGCAGAAATTTAATGACTTTGTTAATAAACAAAACCTCAAATACGTTCAATATTTGCAGAAATTTATATTTTAGAGGTTTTCAATAAAAATTCTTGCGATTTCCTTAATTACTAGTACAATCACACTGAAAGCGGTCTCAAATACAACGGTCCAATCATGCAAGGCACCTGCTTTTAAACAGAAGGGATCAGAAGTGCGACCATTTCAACGAAGGTCGGAAATAAGAAGACAGCGATAAAAAATACTGCCGACAGTTTGAAAAAAACTAAAATAAAAAAATACTGGACAAAAGTATTTAAAATTAGGTTGTTTTGAGTGGTTACCGAAAAATCTCTTTTGAGAAAAATCCATTTAGTAACATGGCTGTCTAGTTTAAAAAAGTGTCATTGTCTTCTTTTTAAATTACTTAATTAAAAAATTATCTAACTTCCAGATTTTATGCTTATTATGCCTAATTAACTTTTTATAATATTACTTTTTTTTTATTATGGGCGTGTCCAACTTATGATTTTACACAGTTACAGTAATTTATCAGTGTTCAATTTTTAATCTTTTACTTTTATTTATTTTTATGTGTACAACATTTTTACTTTTTCGTATTTCAAACATTTTTTTTAAATATTCTCCAATTGATTTGAAACAATAATAGGGGCCGAGTGCTTAAACCACTGAAAGTGGTAGATGGCTAAAGTGTAGAGGTCTAGGTTTCTGGCCTACCACGTGGCTGTCGATCTAAAGATCTTGAGGTTTGGGTGGTTTTCTCCAGATATAACGTGATTATGCTATAGAACGCCTTAAAAAGTCCTCCACATAAAGCATACTCCCCTTGAGATATATACCCCTCGTGTAGCTTTACCTTAATCAATAACCTAATCTCGTAACAATAACAATTATTGCTACAATAAATCTCTAATTTTACTCCAAAGATATTTGTAAAGACTTACAGTCGCATTAAAAGATTATATTGAAGAAACAAAATCTGCCTCACGATCTTGGTACACTGGTACGCATGAACTGATTTTAGTGATTTCACAGGAGGTTCAAAAAAATTCATGCTCATTTCTTAGAAGCTGCATTACACAATGAAATAAGTAAACGATGCCTTTTGTGAACTTTTAGAAAAGAAGTTCTTAAACATGAAATTGCCCAGAAACATT
The DNA here is from genome assembly GCA_038373885.1 of Cheiracanthium punctorium. Lineage (NCBI taxonomy): Eukaryota > Metazoa > Arthropoda > Arachnida > Araneae > Cheiracanthiidae > Cheiracanthium > Cheiracanthium punctorium. The sequence goes on along the minus strand of JAWZYV010019661.1, from coordinate 20,369 downwards.
TTTCATAAAGGGATACATTTTGCAAAATTTCGATAGTTAAGATTTTTTTAATTTAATTTTTTTCCTATAAAGTTCGTAATCGATCTAAGTTTATCCTCTATAGTGCAACTTGTAAAATGAATTATATATTTTTCATTTATCTGTAAAATGGTTTTATGCGTAAGAAATTTTTCTTTTAAGAAAAATGACTAGATATTACGGAACTTAATCAGTGAATTCGATTGTATGTATAACTGTATATTCTATGTATATTAATAAATATATGTGTATATAAATATAACTTTTTTCGAATCTCCAGCACCCTGACTTCTTTCAGAAGCGGTTCAAAAATTGCATGCTTTTTAAAAGAATAACCTCAGTACTGACTTCTTATTTTGCCATGTTTTGCTCTTTTCCAAAAAATCACCCAAAATTTTTACGTTGTTATCGTGCGTTGGAATTGAAGCAAAGTGCTTAAAACGAAACTTTTGATCATCCAAGTAGACTTTCGTAAGTTGTAATAACAAAGAAATATACATAAATCTCTATCAATAGAAAAGATGAATAACTTTGACAAATATGTTTTTGATTAAAATCATAAGGTGTCTTTTTGAGTGGTTGAAAAACGGAGAGGTTAAACATTTAAGAAAATTCCAGTCGTTTAGACATAAATGATTAGAAGATGGTAAACCGAAAATCTAAGTCTTTGCTTAGTCATGTTGATAAAAATTATTTTGTTTTTACAATCAACAACTAAATCATAAAATTTTTAAGAAATACAAATTGAATGAATAAATTAAAGAATTTTTTAAAATGAGCCTGCCCACATTTTTTCTTAGAACGTCACATCGTCTTAAAATTTATTTCTATAATAATTTTTTTAAATGCCTGAATGATTTGTCATTTTGATCAGTGACCATAATGTTTTAAGGGATAGAACAAAGCTGGGCCCGGATCCAGGCCCTTGGTCTTAAGGAAAAACTATTCTCATTCTCGACTCAACCGTAATAAGTGATTATCGAATAATTTTAATCGTCAAATGTTATTTCCAGACACATTCTCAGAAAATTATCTAAAATGGAAAGACGAATTTTCTCTTAAAAATTAATTTTATTATGGATTGCTTTTGTTGAATACATGTATATACAACGAATTCAATAAAGAGCTCGTAGTTGAGGCCAGAGCCGAAGCTAGGCTTTAGCGAGATTTGCCCCTACCCCCACCCCAGGGACGCAATCGGAATAGGGGCCGCACATTGAGCTGGAACACAAGAGGTTTAAAAATAATTTTACCGTTTTTCTTTTTCCTAAAAGCACTTTTGTAGGGGAGGATAGATAGAAATTTATGAAAGTGCACTGATTATTTGAGGAGGGGTGAATAGTTATTAAGTTGTTGTAAGTGTACGGGGCCCGATTTTAGCAAATGTCATAGATTGGGGGGGGGGCATTCATCAATGCCCGGGACCCCTGTTGATCATAATCGAGCCCTGCCTAGTTACCCGCCTCTTAGGGAGCCCTACATTTGCATAGGGGTTCAGGGCCTCAAGAAGTCTTCAGACGTCCCTCGACGTGACCCCCCCTACACTGACAATCTGGAACCGCCCCTCTGCTGTGTAGGTATTATCTCGCCGTAAGAATGGTGGTCAGCAGTGACCACCTGCTGGCTAGCTATTTCCTGCGTTCCAAATAAACCAAGCGAATAGGGAGACCGCCATTTTCACTCACACAAGAAACGGACTTAGGGAAAATATTCTTCCTCCCGTTCCTCGCTTGTTGCCGGGCTTTCAATTGAAATAGAAAATTTGTCATGCAGACTTTCATAAGCTATTTATTTATTTTATTATTAGATAGGCCACTTTTCAGTGTTTTGTAACTTCAATTTTTGAAACTGAAGAAAAATGTATTTGGCGTGAAATAGAAAATTTGTGATGCAGGGGCTTTCATAAACTATTTATTTATTTTATTATTAGATAGGCCACTTTTCAGTGTTTTGTAACTTCAATTTTTAAAACTTAAGAAAAATTTATTTGGCGTGAACCATAATTAATATGCACAGTATGTATCGAAACATAATTTGTGTTTCAGAGCCGTACACCGGACATGGACGGGAGAGCTGTACGTGTTTTTAAAATGTCAAATTCCATGTAGAATTTTTCATTTACGAAAAAGCTGCCTTTATTTTCTTCGTTTATAAGTAAAATAATTTAGGAATTAATTTACATTAGGTATAATTATATAAGACTATGAAAATTTAGTCTCGAGTATGATGTTGTTTTGTTGTGGGATTACGGCCAATTAGCTGCACGTAAGCTCTAGACCGAGGGGTGGGGTGCCCTCCGTTGGGGTCTTTCTAAGGGGTCCTAACGCGTATCTACGCTAAGTTTCGGAGGAAACCTCAGAACAGTTAGTACGGCGGATGCGAGCTGGTTTTGAACCAGGCACCATCCGTCTACCAGTTCAGAGCGCTATGCTCTCGGCCTCTGGTGAGGCTCCTGATTATGAGCTTGCCATTGTGGCACATTTTAAAAATATTTCTACTGAAAAACTGAAACATTAGATTCTCTCAAAATCGGATAGGTTTATGTTGTTTGTATGGCACATTCATGATACCAATTGCCCAATGATGATCAATATACAAATGCCCATGATGATCAATATACAAATGATACATTATTTGCTTTTTAGCGTTTCTTTTCTTTTCTTTTTCTCTTCTTTCTTTTTTTTTTCTTTGCAACCTCCTCATGAACCATTCCAAACTTATTATGTTCTTTTGATGTACAGCTGCGGAAAAAAAAAGGCCCACTTGCTCTTTATTTCGCCGTCGTTCGTCGTACAGTAAAGTTATATATACCATTCGTTTGCAAATAACGCGTACTTTAATTTACTATTAATGCATCAGGGGCCGTCTTCATATTTAATTCTGCATCAACTCCGTTTTTCTCTATGGCAACCCCATATTTTGACTTTATTAAACGAAAGAAAACCTTCAAATTACCCTGAATATAAATTTTCACCAATTTTCTACGATAATTTCCGGAGATATTGCGATTTAATTTTTGCGCGTTTTTAAGGGACTTTCTGCAAATTGAAAAACGCTATTTGTAGGTTCCGAACTTTTCGCCTTTCATTAATTTCGCTCGCAATAGTTAAAAGAAATTAATACTATTTTCACGGAAAATATTGTTTGCATCTCTCTTAAAGTTTTTTGTACTGAGAATATCAAGGGTAGAAATAGAATATTTAGTCTGTGATCCAAATAACCCGTGAGTTCATAACTTCCTTGGTTCGCACACATGATTTAAGGGGAAAATGCAAAATGACTGCTCACGATTTTGAAAATCTTTGTAATTTTGAAATTGTTATTGAGTATTTCCGTTGATGGTTCTCTTAGACAAGTGAAATGTTGGCAGGAGTTAGAGGCTGCTCTCTGCTCTTCTGACTACAGGCTTGAATATTATTCAGCTATGGTCGAACTTGAAGAATGATTTCCTGATAGAAAATTTATTTGTTTGAATTTCATATAAAAAACGCAATTACTTTTTTGCCGATCCAATATTATCACTGTGTTTGTCATTTCACTTTCTTCATTTAATACTATCGTCTGCAATGTGCAATATTCTTAAGACTTTTGACGGTATTTTAATTTATAGTTAGATGAAAATTTAGACAGAAAAACGTGATTCTGAATGTTTGATAAAGTATGGGGAGGCCCAAAGACCTAATGTTTCCGAAATTAAAAAAGGTCACATTCACGCCTGGAAAGTTGAAGATGTTAGTTTTTCAGAAATAGGACGTTGTATTAGAAGACATACATCTACTGTATCTAATTCTATAGCTGGAAAATATTTTATTTGGGGGAATATGGTAGCGGACGCAACAATAGACGCTTTATAGAATCCCTATCAAACTGTAAAAACCTCTAATTTATTTGCTTCAAAATTTGATATTTTTAATACTGGTATCTTTTACTGTTTTTTGCACAAAATAAATCTAATTTACGTTTATTGTATGCAATTTTCAAAACATTTTCACTTAATAAATTTATATACGGTCCCTTAACTCGTGAAAATAACACATTTTATTTAATATAAATTAAACTACTGAACGTAAAAATTTGAAATTTTGCGCAGCCATGTAATATTAATTTCTGCATCTATTTCCATTGAAATTTGACTAGGTCGCTATTCATAATTTTTTTGAATATTAATTTAATAATTCATAATTCATATTAATAATTTATTAAAAATCATAATTACATTAAATTATGTTTGGGCCGTGTAGTTCTAATAGTACGAATAAAAATCAGCTTCTTACTACCAATATTATATGAGATATGAATTGAAGAATGAAAAAATATTTTAACATAGGGGGAGGGGGATTTTGGGTGCTTATAACTCACTCATTTCTGTCCAAATTTATTGAAAATTGGTGTCCGGGGTTAAAATGAGCTAAATTTTTGAAATATGAAGTGAAATCTAGGGGATGCTATTGAGAAAAAAAAAAGTTGGTGCGAATTTTAATATGTAGATGGCCCCTTATGCAATTTTTATGCATAGCAAATTAAAGTGTACGTCAATCGTAAACGATTGGTATCTGTAACTTTGCTGTACGACGAACGACGGCCGAAAAAAGTACAAGTGGGTCTTTTTTTTCCGCAGCTGTACAATGCAAGGTTTAAACAGTTTTTAAAGCAATCAAATTACACCTTTGACTCAAAAAATTTAAACTGTATCTTTATAAGTTACTAGCGTTAACCTTTTACATATCTAATTCAGATGCAGGAATATTTTTAAATTAATTTTTTGTATATTTTGTTTTCTGATCCGTTAAGTAAAGTAAGTCTCTTTAAAATGGGGAATGGGGGGTGGGATTGTATACAATTTTCACTGTGTTGTGTTCGCAATTGAGAGCATTGGTCATTTATGACTTCTGACAAACTAATAAATAGGTTTCAAAAACGGAATATAATGATGGGTAGTTTAAAGAAGAAATGTAATAAAATTGGTCAATTAATGCTTTGATTCTGTGTATTATCTATTTAATTCTTCTGGGGCCGAACACAGCAATACATTTTGGAGGGGTACCAAACGGTGAAAAAGGCCGAATTGTTCACAAAACGACTTCACATTATCATTTTGTTAACAAGATTTTAAATTTCGGAGGAGGGGGGGGGACCCCCCTGGTCCACCTTGGTACCGTTTTGATTCTTCTAACATTATTACTAACGATCAAATTACCCACTTATCATCAGAAACGTAGAAACGTTTTGCTTCATATTGATTTAATGGTGCAGGGGCGTAGCCAAGGGAGGGGGTTAGGGGGGGTCATAACGCCCCATGAGAAATTTTTGACATACAAAATGTATATTCTTCACTACATTATCACACACACGTATACATATATATGAGTTGTAGTAGTCGTAACCCCATGAAAAATTTCTGGCTACGGCCCTCATTCAGGGGTATATTTTTACCGTGTGTTAAACACGGTAAAAACATGCCCCTGAATAAGATATTATGTGCGATTTCCGATATCTCGAATTTCTGTTATATCGAATATTTTTTGCCGGTCCAGCCGACTTCGAGATATTGAGAGTCGACTGTATATATGTGTGCGTGCGCGTGTGTGTCTCTTATTGTTTCCATTTTTATTCCTTTTTTAAATTTGTACTATATATATATATATATATATATATATATATATATATATATATATATATATATATATAGTACAATTAATAAAAGGAATAAAAATGGAATATATATATAACTATACCTAATGTAAATTAATTCCTAAATCATTTTACTTATAAACGAAGAAAATAAAGGCAGCTTTTTCGTAAATGAAAAATTCTACATGGAATTTGACACTTTAAAAACACGTACAGCTCTCCCGTCCATGTCCGGTGTACGGCTCTGAAACACAAATTATGTTTCGATACATACTGTGCATATTAATTATGGTTCACGCCAAATACATTTTTCTTAAGTTTTAAAAATTGAATTTACAAAACACTGAAAAGTGGCCTATCTAATGATAAAATAAATAAATAGCTTATGAAAGCCTGCATGACAAATTTTCTATTTCAATTGAAAGCCCGGCAACAAGCGAGGAACGGGAGGAAGAATATTTTCCCAAAGTCCGTTTCGTGTGTGGGTGAAAATGGCGGTCTCCCTTTTCGCCTGGTTTATTTGGAACGCAGGAAATAGCTAGCCAGCAGGTGGTCACTGCTGACCACCATTCTTACGGCGAGATAATACCTAAACCGCCCCTGCAGCTGTAGACTGCTGTTTACACGGGAAGTTTAATTATAAGTACGGTGCAGAGAGAGAGAGAGTATCATTTGAAAAATATGTGCATTCAGTATATATGATATCTCCGATATTTGTAATTGCTCCGGAAATCGGATACTCATAAAAAAAAAACTCCGATTATTCTGTCTTCAAAATTTATTTACAGGGGCAGGGAGAAATTTTCAATCTTCATCCATTTTCTTAATGACAATCTTTTACTGAGCATTCCTTAATTGAAGTCTCCAATACCTAATGATAAAAAATAACCTTTATTTTGCATATTTTTAATTGAATTTAGTTATTTAATTTCATTATATGATTTTTTGCAAGTTTCAATTGATTTTTAAAATTAAGTCTACTTAAAATATGTACATTAAAAATATGTTTGTGAAATATTTATTAATGAAAATTATAACATGGCTGCTTGTGCAGACAGCCATGTTTTAACATGGTATTTTACTAGTTTAAAATAGTTGTTTTAGTTACTGCTACAGTACTGTGTATTGTTATCACTCCATACATAAAGTACATTGACTAATCTTTTTCTTTTTAAAAAAAAATATATATTAACAATTACTATTTACATCTTTTTTACACAAGAAAAGTTGATTTTACATAATTGATTCAAATAGCGACAGCGTCGCTTCAAATCTACATTCTAAACACCTCTCTGGCGCAAAATCGAACCAAAACAAAACATTCCAAAAGAGGATTACGAGGGTGTAGTAGAAGTCGAAGTATTTTTTTTTCGGCCGTTGCTATCCGGACCGTTGTTTGTTTAGTACTGCCATCCATGCATGGTTTCTTGAACTAATAGGCTGTCTTAAACTAATTTTGACATACATTATTGATGAAAGAATTATAATAAATTTAATATTGTTGTAAATTTGTACAGTTTCAGTTTACAAATTTTGTTTCACATTAAATAATAAATTTTAATTATTTTAAATTTTTGTGTCAAGAAATTAAAAATTCTACATTTCCTATAGTCAGAATTTGAATATTTTCTGAGTTAAATATGTCTACAAGAAAAAATTATTTTAATTTTCGTTCTGTTAAATTGCAGAAAAATTTTAATTCCTAAAACATCACCTCTTAAATTTTCTTCCTAAACAAATGAGTTTTTAGCTTTTAAAAAATATTCATAAAATTTTAATTTCATCTTTTAATTTCTTTTTAGCCCCTATTATTATTGTTCCCTTTGAAAAAAATACTTACATTTTCTGCCGATTCACCTACCTCATTATCACTACGTCACACCTTAGGAACCAACTTTTTTTGGTCAAACATTCGTTAAAGTGGGGCATTATAGACATAACTTTGCGTTAAAATGCATAATATTTAAGCTAAAAAGTGAAAATTTATGGACATTTTGTTAAAAATTTTTTGACAAGGAGGGGGGGGTGACCCCCCCCCTTGCATACGCTACTGGAATCTTATAATCGTTGAAAGAGAAAATGGGGGGGTGATACCTCTTAGAATATTGCTTATAGCATTCCACATTTTAATTTTTAAGTGAATTACCAAATGACTGCAGTTATATAAAATTAAAGAGTGAAGATAAATGATTAATAACTATTCTAATGGTAATGATTAATGAACTTCATTTAATATTATAAAGCTAGCTAGATATTATAATGAATAATTTTATCTCTTAGAAACAAGAATAGATTTTAATATTTATCCTCCGAATAAAACTCATTTTGAGTATTATGCTATTTTACCTTGAAAAAAGAAAGAAAAAATTCCAGTAAATCATAATCCACACAGTGTAGACAAAATGGATGTTTATTTTATGAATGCATTGTTTATTTACATTCGCCACCTGCCACCTCAAGAGTCAAGCAATCTGAACACGGTCTGAAATTACAAAATACTTTTATCTGATTCTAAAAATATTTTTTTCACAATTAAATATTTAGAAACCATACATGAAACAAAAAATTAAAGAGAAATTTTTTAATATGTTTTTTATATTCTTAAAAATTTGATTTCTATTAAGATAAATATGCAAAGTGTTCTTGAACTGAAGTGAATTATTTAATAATATCTTTCTTATCAGCCAAAAGCGATAGCAAGCCAAATCGAGCAACCCACTAAAATCTAGTAACCCAGGACAAATCGTTTCAAGTGTGAACACAAAAAAGACCCAACTGGCGTGGCGGCGGTCAAACCGGCGCGAGCGACGCAAGTGTGAAACGCATAATGGTCGATCCTCAATGACGCCTCAATCACGCAAATTGCCGATCCTCAATGAAAACTGGTTCTCCGGCGGGATGAAAAGAGTGAGGGCGCTACAGTCGACTACAGTCTGATCTAGCAGACTATAATACAGGTGTAGTAAAGTGTCTACAACAAACAACAGCTGTAATTTCGTCACGAGACACTGCGTAACATTTTACTATTCAGTCGCGAGAAAGTGTTTTTAATAACATTTAACAATTTAATTATAATACTTAAGATAAAGTTATTTGCTAACATAGCGTCCGCCAGGTTTCAGTTTTATGCAACGTATTTAAGAGTGAAGACTGATAAACTTTAATAACTGTAACAACAACAAAAAAAAAAAACCTTGGTCATTGTTAAATCCGAGATATCTGAATAAACCGTGATTAAAATCAATTTTATTCATGGGTATTATTCGTGAGATGAAAAATATTTGCAATTATGGAGTTATTTTTTTCTTTCTAAATTGATTTAAGCAATACATATCTACAAAATAGAATATGTATTAACTAATTAACTCATTAAACGCCGCTATGAGAATCAGATAGAAATTTTTAAATGTATATACATTTTTTACATACATTGCATGCCTCTATTATAGAACAGTTGAAATTTTTTTTAACTCAAAGCATTTAGGAAATATAGCATGTTCCCGTGGCGGGAGCTTTGGCGTGTCATGGGGATAAATGTCTTTCTCCATTTTGGATATAGCAATTCCTTTATTTACGCAGATGCTGCTCAAAACTGTATATATAAAGTAATTATTTTTGTTGTTGATACTATAATGTACGAAATAACCAGCCTGCGAAGTGCCAAACATTTCTTTATTGTTGAACGGTAACAAAATCAATCTCGAAATGCTATGACTTATGATTTGAAGGGGAGGCCCAAAAAGGGCCAGACACCGCGCCCATGGGTCTATTGTATCATACCCAAGCAATATGGAAAAGACCCTACAAAAAGAGCCCAGTAGCAGATGCGAACATCAGCATAGACCTAACAGACATTTTGTGAAGTTCCCGGGGCTCAATGACATGGCGCCCAAGGTGCTCAAACCTATAATCAGAGAAGTACTCACACTCACAGAGGAAGTGTAAAGCAGTTTCCTAGTTAAGAAGACAACCCCGACAAGTGGGATCATCGACAACCTTCATTATGTTAAGATGTCTTTTAAGGCAACAGTGCCCAGTTAACAGGCCAATAGCCCTACGGAGACTGGACCTGTTGAGACACAGAAGCTCCTTGCATCTAACACCAGGAAAGCCAAGATTGATCTCTTTCGCCTGCCTCTGGCCAAAGCCAGCTGGAATGCTGAAGCTTGCTAAAGTGGCTAAACACCAGGGCCGTAACCAGGATGAAATGTTAGGTAGGGCTTTGAATCTAGTTAGGGGGGATGATCGAATATAAGTAAATCGAGGGGCGAGGGAAGAGACTGGTTTTCAATTTGTACACTTTTTTTGTTAGAGTATTTGTTTCAGAAAACGCCGCATTTTAAAAATATTTAACATTCATTATGTTAATAAATTTTTCATTGAGATTGCATGAAAAATATTCAAATGAAAATTTTCTGAAAAAACCATTTTATTTATGTTTCATTTTAAATATGTATGATAAAGCAAAATATAAATATTATACAGAGCTATCAGTTTAAAAGAGTGCCCGTTGGTTTTTCTTATTACCTTTAAATCTGACGAATGTGGCAACTATACGATTTTGAGCACTATTGGGGACTGTTACAACTTTATGTATGAGGTAAAACAGAAACGGAGACACACGTTACTTAATCCTGTGTTCATTTTGTTTTCGAAAAACATAATTGAATTGCAATTTTTTACAGTATCAGTCTTCACAGCAAATGCTGAAAATGTTAGCCGACGTTTTGAATGCAAACATGAACACGTTGAAATGAACACGTTGAAAAGTTTTTACTCCCCCTAGAAAGCTTTGCGTGGCAGTTTTGTGTTCTCGGAAAAAGTCCAAGATCCGATGCCACGCGCAACCAAGAGCAGCAAAATAATTAACTGTATATATATCCCCATGCAAAAACCCTTAACGGGTTACAAATTTGTGACGCAGCATTTTACTTTATTATAGCTATATGAATTCTAAATATGGGTCTTAAAAATAATGATATCAAATTTTGAGTGACGCCTTGCTGGCATTTTTAAAGATTTATTTTTAAATTTCATTACAGTTACTTTCGTTTCATTTTCTAAAGAAGATTTACGCATTTAAGCTATGCTTTTAATTATGAAATACACTGTCAAATATATCACACTTTCACTGAGTCTCTATAATGTATTCAAATGAATTTATTTCAATAATTTAATTTATCTTTTGCGTCACGCTATCCAAAAGGGCAAGTAAAATTTACGTAAATATTTAATTAGCGTCATAGTAACCAAACTAAGTGAAATGTACATAATTAAAAGCATTGCTTAAATGCGTAAATCTTCTTTAGAAAATGAAACGAAAGTAACTGTAAAGGAATTTAAAAACAAATCTTTAAAAATCCCAGCAAGGCGTCACTCAAAATTTGATATCATTATTTTTAAGACCCATATTTAGAATTCATATAGCTATAATAAAGTAAAATGCTGCGTCACAAATTTTTAACCCGTTAAGGGTTTTTGCATGGGGATATCATTACTTTTTAGGGGTATGAAAAGACGATATTAAATACGTAAAAGTAAAATCAGTCAAATTTTTCATTGCAGCTCAATATGGAATGAAAGCAATGAAAATTTGTACTGTCTTCATAATGACAGACTTGCCAACTTGGGAAAATCAAAATTTGTAAATCAGCGCGCGAACAGAAATTTCGACACTTTTTGCTATACAACGCGTGAGCGTTATTTTTTACCTTTCACCATATAATGCACGAGTATTATTTTTTAATGCATTTTATATCACAATTATTTGTTTGAAGTATTAAATAAAGCTAAGAACAATAAAAGAAAATGAAGTTGTTGAATAAAAGGCAAATCAATTAATACACCATTTTCCAGATTTCTTGTGACTAACAATTTATTAATTATAATCACTTAACTGGTTTGAAATAATTCTCATTTTGACTGTGCTGACTTCAAAGAAGCAGCAGTAGCTTTTCTGCTTTATTCAGAAAATCTGAAGTAAAAATCTTTCATAATAAGAAGGCTTTCCAAAATCTTATTAGACAAGTTGCACCTGAATTCATTTCTGTTTTTCCGAATAATACTGAAAACCCTCTCACATTCAGCATAGTCAGCTGCTGAAATAGGAACATTGTATTCGATCAAGAAAGATGTAAATAACAGTTCTGCATGAATAATGTCTGACTGTCCCAAGGGTGAATTAAAGGGGGGGGGGCGGAGAGGGCGACCGGCCCCCGAGAAAAAAGAAATTAATGTAAAAGATCCTAAATTGCTTCCATAAAATGGATGTATATGTCAATCTTCTAACTGCCCACCTCCGAGAAACTTGCATTAATCTGCCACTGGACTGTCCGTCCTCTTTGAAAAATGTTTGTAGACTTTTACTGCTGTTAGCACGTTTCACATTTTCACTGTGTTTTGACGAACTCGAGTGGCGAGAAATGTCATACTTTCCTCCGTGAGAAATGCTGAAATCACTCCGGCACACGTTACAATAAGCAAATTTCGCTCCTTTGACATATGATACTATATATACCCCAGGGGTTGCGCTGGCTCTTTTTAACATTTCGCCAAATTAGATTTTTTCGGACATCATTAAGAAAAGCAATTGTCAATATTTTCGCCCAAACGTATTTTCTTTCGCCAAACTAATTTTATTTTCGCAATTTGCGACGTTGGCGATCGGCAGCGCGACCCCTGTATACCCATTCTTTGCTATAACTTTGTTTATAAGTTATGCTGTGCCAGTGATCATTTATCGAAAATAATCCTCAGAAAAGCAATCGAAATATGCTCATACTACCATCTGCGTCTACCACTTAACCGCAAAGCGGGCGCGCGCTGATGGCTGATAACGAAGAACACCACGTGAGACGCACAAGTCACAGGAGAAAGACCTACTCCCTAGTAAACGATTCTCCCATTCGCTCTACTCTATGACATCATGACTGGGTAAACCAATTAAGAAATACTCGGCGTCGCATGTGGGAAAAAGATTTTTTTTCTTTGCTTCAGTGGCAACAATATTTTGATGCGCATTGTGTCAACATGGATGTGCGATGTGGATCATGGTGCCGATGCTACCACTTAGATCCATATTGAAAAGGCAAAAAGGCCCTAACATAGAACATCATTTCAATTTAAAACCTAATACATCTCTTTTTAATATCAATTTCACTTTTAAAGAAATATACACAAGTTAGGAAGAAAATATCCGGAAATGCGTAAAAAAAAGCACTGTATGCGTAAAAGCGTAAACAACAGTCGAAATGCGTAAATTTTACGCGTAAAGCGTAAAAGTTGGCAAGTCTGTAATGAACATATGAACATTTTGGTTGCTAATGTGGATCCCCGCGAGATAAATAAAATTTTATAATTTTTAAAGCTCTGTTACTCCCTATTGTCCACAAAAGGTGGGGGTATCACCGTCACCAACGAAACGGCTCATTGTTGCCCACTTTGTTCAGAAATAAAAATTTAAATCTAACTACTAAGTAATCTATAAAAATTAACTATACAGCTTCAGCATGCTATACTAATTTTATTACGCTTTTTCAAGAAATAAGATGTAAATATCTTTACTGTTCCTCGGCCATGAACACTTAGAAATTATAGTATCATCTGCTTTAAACCAATGTTTGTTTTTTCGAACTATAGCTGTATAATGACCCTCGAATGTATTTTCACCATGATGAAATATTGCACCTGATAATGTATAACTTTTATTACAAAATGTTATTTTACTTTGTGAAATTTTAGGCAGTAACAAGTTTGTATTTTTCTGCATGTTCAAATTTATTAATTGCAGTGAAAAGACATTTTAAGACATTTTGTGTATTTTCAATTTTAGTTCTATTAGTTATGACGTTAAGGTTATTACAACTAGGGCACATTACTTCTTTACTTAGATCTGAATTCCAACTATTAAAATTATATTCAAGTAACTCCTGGAATTGAAATTTGTTATTACCTATTGGAATTGTCAATTTTCCTATTTCTGCTTTAAATACTTCTTCTTTTACATATCCACAGTTTTGACATTTATAGCAATTTTTAGTGTCAAACGACAAATAGTTTTTTAAATAACTGTATTTATCAAGAAGTAATTGCAAAAATTCAGTGCTATCCTGTTGCTGTTTAATATCAAACTCATCACTATGAAACTGTAATTGTAATTGATAGCAATCTAAAGAAGCATTGAGCGTGGGACTTGAAAAATCTAAACATAGTTTTTTCAATTCTGAATGAGGGGATAACTTTATTGCAGAATTTATACACTCTATATTAAAAAGACATTGTAAGATTGAATTAGCGTAACAAGAAACATTATGTGGATTAATAAAACCATAAAACCGACTTAATAATGCTGTTGTGCCTGTTCCGTAATTTTTTATTTGTGAATTGTCTACATCCAATAACGAACGTGGCATGTGTGGTAAATAATTGTTTTTATCTGGTACATTCTTATTAACAGCTTTGTCTAATGAAAACAATTTTAAATCAGGTTTAAATGTAGATTTTAATCTATTATATTCCAAAATTGCACTATTCTGAGCTTTAATATTGTATGGATTTAAATTAACTATGTGTAAACCATCTAAACATTTAACCCTGGATAAAGCAACATACACCTGACCAGATGAAAAAATTGAGCTACCTATGTCTACTACACAAGTATCCAAAGTTAAGCCTTGGCTTTTATGAATTGTTATTCCATATGCTAAACAAATCGGAAACTGCTTTCGAAAAATAAATACGTTTGTAAGTAATTGAAATTTTGCAGTTACGGGTTCTATGTCAAATTCTCCAGTTTCAAATTTTATTCTTAGTTTACTGATATTTTCAGTCGAAAAGTTATCCTTATAAATTTTAACTATAAAGCCTACTGCTCCATTTACTAAACCATTAGTTACATCAATATTTCTCAATAACATAATTTTTGCTCCTAAAGTAACTTCTATTTCATCTTCTAAGCCTGCGGTTCGACTATTATCTTCTTTAATTTTATTTAAAGATTTCAGTGCCTTATCTTTTTGTGCATTAGTTTTGGCTTCTATCGTGTCAATAGCTTTAAGAATAACTTTAGGTTTTACTGAATAATCTAACATAGCTGCATTAAAGAGATTACATTGTTTTTTTGTTGGGAATAAACAAATTGTTTTACTTTCTAATTTTTGTACATATTCTACTAATTCTTTCATACAGTCTGGTGGATTTTTGGAATTTAAAACAATTTCTTTTTTGCGTAAAATGGATTCATCATCCTCATTTAATACACCTACACGGATTGAATCCAATATAGATGCATAAACTTTATCTGTCTGCTGCCTCATGTTTATTGTCAATTCATCATAGGTAAGTAATTCTTGCCAAATATTTATGAAATGTAATCCCGAAAAATGTGTACTGCTAGTTTCTTTAGAAATATTCAGAAATGGGGAATGTCCCATCACAGGTGGAAGCTGTAGTAAATCACCAAAAAACAAGATGTTTATACGCCCGAACCAACCATCATCTTCATCTGTAGTGTCAAAAATTTCTGATAACCTCATATGAATATGCATTAACATTACATTAGAAACCATGGAGACTTCATCTAAAATAAGCAAAACCAAATTATTTAACTCAGCACGAATAGAATTTAATTTGTCATCTGATAATTTACTGTATTTAGGTATATTGCCATGTTCTACTGGTAACTGCAATAAACGATGAATAGTTAATCCATTTATATTAAAAGCAGCAATGCTGTTAGAGCGACTTTATTAAATTTATTTGAAATATGGCACCGGATAACTTTAATTAAATAGGATTTTCCTGTTCCTCCAATTCCAGACACAAATTTCCTCAAAATCGATTTTGGAATTAATCGCCTATTAATGGTATTGGATGTGCAAGTATTAAATTCCTTAATATATTGTTCCACACAACCTGCAACTTCATCGAAAACACGCTTTTGATCTACATTTAAATTTTTGATCATACTATCAATATCTTGATTACACATTAACTTATCAAAATCTTCTAATTCATTCCCTATTGGCTCTAGAAAATTAACAATATTTAAGTTATCATTATCATTGTAACTTCTTGAAAGCATTTGTTTTTCTTTAGTTTCAATTTTTGCATCCAAATCAATTTTAGCCTGTTGTATTTGTTCTAAGCGT
The DNA here is from genome assembly GCA_038373885.1 of Cheiracanthium punctorium. Taxonomy (NCBI): domain Eukaryota; kingdom Metazoa; phylum Arthropoda; class Arachnida; order Araneae; family Cheiracanthiidae; genus Cheiracanthium; species Cheiracanthium punctorium. The sequence continues at coordinate 4,572 of JAWZYV010019661.1, read as the reverse complement.
TCATGATACTTCATTGCATCCAGTAAATTATCCTTGCAATGAATGAAAGACTCACTATATGTACTGAAATGACCTTTTAGTTCAGAAATAGTTCTCCATGGTCTGAACAAGATCAATAAACAAAAATAATATTTTTCTGGCTCTTGTTTGCAGTTGAAATTGTAATGGTTTATTAAATAGAGTATTTTTCTTTTACGTAAATGTTTTCCCCCATACTCATAAGAAATCACAGTTTTAGAATAAGGTTGTCTGTCTACAATATCATACCATCTAGAAAAATCAAATAAAGAAAGATTTTCAAGTTCTTTTGGCCTAAGTGGGTAATGGGTATCTATCCAACTTGAACAATATATATCAGTTGCATTGTTACCTAATTTCAGTAGTTCAATTTTGTTTTTTAATTTACGAGATCGGTGGATACTTACATCTAGCCATCTAATAACTGTACCCAAATCTGTTCCAAATAATGGGTGTAACAGTAAAGTGTCAGCGGCTTCTAAAGCTCCACATTTCCTATTTGATAATGTTCGCAAAGCAAAATTCCATAAACGATTGTATAAAGGTTTTGTAGAAGAAAAATCACTAAAATCATCAGATGCAAATGATTTTTCAGCTTTTGTTTGATATTTTGTTATGTATGTAGTTAAAGATGCTGACTTTTCACCAGTAAACTGAATATCTACATTACCACACCAGGCTAGCATTAAAACTGCATTATAATCATTGATGTATACTTCATCTTCTTTACGTGGCAAATTATACAAACGAGGTTTTGTTTAACTTTCTTCGACCTATTACTGCATCAGCAACTTCATTAATATGTAGATAATCAGAAATTTCACGTGGAAAACTAAACCTACAAACTCTAATTGTTTTATTTTTAACCATTTTAGCACGCATACAATAAGAATTATGTTTATGGATTTGATATTTCATAACACGATCATGAAGTTGTAGAAAATTACTTTTACTGGGAATTTTGCAAGTTATATATTTATTTATGAATTCAGCAATAGAATCTGAACTTTCTTTTCCTAATATTGGGGCATCCTTAATCCATAACAATAAATGAAAATGTTGTAATCCACGTGATTGATACTCACGGCGCCAAGCATAATGTTCAACTATACCTAATGGACCATCACTAGAAGTTATAAAATCTAGCATAGCTCGAAATTTATTTTCAATGAAACGTGAAGTATTTACTGGGTCCAAAGCTATTAAATGAGATAAAGGTTTACATTTATATTTTGTATTTGTTTGTTTTAGAAACATATGTAAGTCTTCCCAATGATATTCACTTGGACTTAAAGTTAAAAAGAAAGTAGCAGGACCGTAGTTCTTCACCATACAGTTTAAATCGTTACGTGGTTTTGACCAAAATTGTTCTGTATTTCGCAATCTACCAAAAATTGTGGATAAATTACCCTCCAACTCCTTGCTCGCAATCATATCTAAACACTGTTTTGCAGTAATATTTGATGTACATTTTGTAATATTTAATTTGTGAAAAATTCCAGCTTTTAACTGCCTCATATTAGCATTATTTAATAAAAAAAACAAATATTGTAAATTTAGTCGAAATTGTGAGTGAGAAGATTTTAATAAACACCTAATAAAATCAGCTGTAGGTAAATCAAACTGTCGTTTTTGAGAATTACCATTCTCCCCATAACAAAATAAGTCTGGAAAACATTTTAAATCTAATTGTATATCACGGTCATCTAAATTTTTTTCCATAATATTTAAAAACTGATATATTGTGCTAGAAACCATGTTAATAATGGATGTATTGTCATGTTATTGTAATAACCATCTGTAACGTCTTTTTGAGTCAACATAGCACCCCCTACTTCTGGAATTTCATTATCGCAATCTAACTCAATATCACAATTTTTTATATTATCTAAAATTTTATCTCCTGAAATTGGTATAATAATGTGGTGATACAAAGGATTATTTTTTTTCAACCAATGTAATACTTCAAAAATTTTATTGATGTCAATTAATGATTGCCAAATGTGATTCTGTTTAGATGGTGCACTACGGGCTAACACATAAAACTCCTGATCTGCGATAAGTGCATCGGTTGGATTTGGCAATTTTTTAAGTGTCTGTTCCAATGGTAATGGTAAATGGAAAACTCGACCTTTCATTTTCTTAACAAGACATACAGGCGGTTTTTTTTAGGACCTCCCTGAAGTGTAGCCATTCTAGTGATAACTTGAAAAGCTTTTGCACGTTGAATCAAAAATTTTTCAAATTCATTTAAAGCAAAAATACATTCTGGTACTGGTTTAAATGCCAAATTATTTAACACGCATCTGGGAGGCATTTGATTTGTTTTAAATTTATTGAAACAATACAGACAAATATATTTGAAATCAGCAAGTGTTCCTTTATAATAATCTACTAATTTCTCCCACTCTGTATTTGTATTGAAAGACAACCTAGAAATTAAACGAGTGTTCCGTTTATAACACAGTTGTAGACAAGATACACAAGTATTAACTGGCCAATCTGTATCTTTAGATTTGAAGTTGTGAAAAGCTTTATAAAAATGATCGAAAATTTGTCCTTCTTCCTCAAATTTAAAAGAATCAACAATAAAAGAGCCACTTTGAATGCTAATTTTGCCACAGATATTTGTTAAACTTTCTAGATCAAAATTTAAAAGTGAGAATTCGTAGTAATTTATACTATTTACAGCATGTAGAATTTTATAGATTAATCTAACAACCTGACGAATTTCGGGAAAATGTGGGGCAATTAAACGAAAAAATAGTAAAACAGAGTCACAGTTGTCATTGACATAACAAAATGATGGATGACCTAGCTTACGTTTCTCATAATCAAAACATGATTCACTCCCATTGCATTTAATAGACATATTTTCAGCACCAAATGTTTCATTTAACTCAGAATTTTTACAATGATCGATATTTTGAAAGAACTGTAAGATTTGTGAACATTGCAAGCTTAAAATAACATTTATAATATGCAATAGTTGATCAAATATGCTTTGTTTGTTAAGCAAGCATATATCACTATTACAAATCCAAGTGTCACATCTGTCACCAGACTGAAATAAATTAGCAACATGGCCCCCGTTGTTACATTCTAAAGTTTTATAATTTGTAGAAAGGTTAGTATAAGTAGATTCACTAAAATAATTTTCTGAAGTTCGAGTATGAAGAGAGCCTCCAAGTAATGCATTAAAATTGTCCTCTAAATCAGAAACCGGCTTAACTTTTAATTTTATACATCTTAAATTTTCTTTTAATAAGATAAATGTTTTGCAAAATTTATTTATTAAACTCTCGCGGTAATTAGATATTTTACTCACAACCTTTTCTGCCTGTAATTGCCTATCAATAGTATTGCTACTTCCCAAGATTTTTAGAACTAAACATTGTTTATTTTCAGATAACTTAAACAAATTTCTAATTGCAGTAAATTCATTCTCCGAAATGTTTTCATTTTTTTGTAATTTTATTTTTTTGTTTTTTAAATTGTTTTGCACCAGGGAACTTCTTATTCTCTTTGTATTTCTAAATTTTCTTAACTTGTCTTCCTGTTCCTCTTTTACTGAACGGAATTTTACTTTCCGTCAAATTTAAGTTTCATGTACTTTTTTTGTCTGTTACATTTTGTGTGTGTTTTGTTAGTGTAAAATTTACGCATTCTTTGTGTACACTTTTTGGGTTCTGTATTACATGAACAGCCATTAAACTAAAAATTGGAGGCTCCTTGTCTACATTATAATCATTGGTATCAATCAAACAATTGCTTAATAAATGGTTAGCTAAACATTCAAGTGTTGTCATGGAACACAAGACAGCAGCACCTTTTCCATCCAAAGCAAGACATCCCCTTGAGTTTCGCTTGTGTGAATCAAAACAATAATACTTTAGTTTAAATTTCATAACAGCAAATGTATAGCTGTTGCATGTAAAAATACCTGTTGTGTATTTATTCATTTCAAAAAAAGAATTTAAAGACATAATCAAATTATTGACTGTACAACTACCCTCCTGTATATGTTTTATTTCATTACTACTATTCATTTCAATGTTTTCAAAAAAACTAAATGTATCGTCATGTAAATTAACTGTGTTAAAAATCTCATCGAAATTAAGATAATCAAAACTAGCATTTTTTTTCTCTAATAATTGCATTTTTAGAAGTTCTATACAACTGATCACCAGTGTGTAAAATAAAATCCATATCATTTGAATTCCAATTGTCTATATCTTTTTTGTAGAAATAAGTTATAGCCACACAAGAAATAGCTGTACACTGTTTACCACGAGTGTCTAAAAATATTGCATCTCCTTGATCAATAGTACCCATTATTACAGTGAACTCATTTTGTGGAGTAATTTCCCTGTCTCCAGTAACAAAATTAACTGTATTTAGCAAATCCGTATTTCTGTTATTAAAATTTGTTTTAATTTTTTTTCGTGGACGCCCTCCACCAAATAATTTAGAAATTGAAGTTTGTAAACATATTATAGGATTTGTAAATTTATCACAATCTGAAGAAGAAAGATTTACACAAGATACAACCCT
>JAWZYV010019659.1:0-64777 GCA_038373885.1 Cheiracanthium punctorium | reverse complement strand
CAGTTGATGGTTAAGACTGAACACAATTTTAAGTCAGAATTAGCAAAGAATTTTTCATATAACGCACACATAAAAAATACACTATGATCATTTTGTGTATTAAATAAGGTCTGACCTATCTAAAAAGCTCAGTCATTGACACCGGAAAGAAAATGAACACAAAGCAAGTTACTACTCAGAAGAAGAAAACAGTCAGAATACCAGCGAGAATAAATGTTCAAATATATTAGGAGAGAAGAGAGAGAAGAAATTACAGGGTAATCCGAAAAGGAATATCAGTTTTTAAAAATGAATTTGAAAAAGAATAATATTCTAGCAGTGGACGAATGTCTAGTACCTGGAACTTTTTTTGGATTACTTTATTATAGGGGTGCACAACCTTTGTAAGAGAAGGGCCACTCAGAGAAGTGGCTGGACTGCCGAGGGCCACACCACCAATTTACTTTGAAAAGTGAAACAGCTTCAATATAAGACAATTCTCATTAATTTATCGTTGTAGAAATGCTCATTTTGAAACTTGAATTTTTATGAGACAAAGTGGTTAACCCATTTATGCCTAGCGTCTCGGGACGGTTTTGGGACGGCATTTTCGCTATCATTCGAAAACGTTATTTATTTTTCCTAGCCTTTATTCGCGAGTATTGAACCTCAATTTCACAAAATATTTCAATATGGCCAAGTGGGATGTTGACATTTCAATTTTTATACATAATGATTTTAAATGAAATCATCCCTTGTTCAAAAAGTTGACACCAGAAATTTATCAATTACTGCTGGTGTTAGCAAAAATATCCAAGGCACGAATGGGTTAAATAAAAATAAGATTATAATAAAAATGAAAAAAATAAATAAAGTTTCCTCAAACAAAAGCCACGCATGCATAAATTTAATATCAGTAATTTGTATAAGCATAGTAACAAACAGTAAAATTTTAAGAAATTCGTAATAAAAAGCATTCAAACAAACACACACAAAAAAATCCGATCATACGAAAACAATAGAAAGGGAACATCTGTACTGTAGTTTCACCCTTTATTTTTTACATTAAATAATTAATCCATAGTACAGTTATTAAATATATAATTTATCTTGATTTTAAATAGCATTCATTACATAATTTAAAAAATAACTAAAAGGAAACTGAAATTTGACGACCAAGCAAAATATTGACATAGACTAGATTAAAAGCAAAATGAACAACAACAACAAAAAATTACAAGTATTAGTGTGACAGTTGAGACTGTATTTTACTAACAATGTTTGGAACATTTGGTTTATAGTTAGTTGTTGATATTTTCAAGACAGATTTCAAGTGTTCATCTGTCAATTTACTTCTTAATTTTGACTTATTCAAGAGAGAAAATGTTTGTTCACATATATAGGTGCTACCAAACATCGGGCATTTTCTTGCATTATTTTTTAAGTGACAAAAATCAGTCTGTAGAGTTCTACAAAAGTCTAGAAGTCACGGAATCTAGCCTTGCATAAGTCTGAACTTTGCAAATCAATGAGTTCTAACTGTACCTTTTCAAGAGCTTCCTCAACTGGAACAGAAAAAGGGTCACCAAACAATTTAAATGTAACCTTTTGCATCTCAAAATCTTTGAATCGCTTTTCAAATGAATCAAGTAGCACTTTTATTTGTTCCGAATAATCCATTTGTTTGTCGGAAAATTTTTCCTTCAGTTTTTGGAGGTAAGGAAAGTTTATGAAATTTTGACATCGTATCTGATCTAAGAATAGCTGGAGCTTCAGTTTGAAAGCAGATACTGCATTGGCCAGTTGGCTAACAAACTGATTTTTTCCCATCAATTTTTTGTTCAGGTCATTCATATAGGTGTCACATCAACTAAAAATGCTAAGTCACACTTAAAAAGATAGTTCTTTTAACATTATAGTTTGCTTGCCTTTTTCTTCGAGAAATGATATTATTTCATCAAACAAGTCGGCAAATCTTTTCAGTGCTTAACCACTGTGTCTCAGAATAATACATCAGATCCCTATGTGGTACATGTATATGTTCTAACATCTCCTTAAATTGTCTGTGGTTTAAACCGTGTGAACGAATAAAATTAATAGAGTCACTCGCTACCTTCATTAAACGGTCAAAACCTAGTTCTTTTGCCCTCAGCTGTTCCTGATGAATAATACCCAATCAGATCAGGCAAAACCCAATCAGATCTTTGCCTTGGTCATCTAAATGGTTCCTCAAGAGATTCACCACACCATTCTGATTTCCAGTCATAGCTGGAGCACCATCAGTAGTGATACTAACAAGTTTGGTAAGATCAAAATTCTGTGCAGAACACAAATTGAAAATGCAGGATAAAATATCAGCTCCAGTTGTTCTCCCCTTCATTGAACTCATTCCAATAAGTTCTTCAGTTATTTCTAAATTTTCTAAAATTCCTTTAACAAGCAAAAGCAGCTGAGCTGTTGAAGTTATGTCTGTTGACTCATCAGTCGCAAGTGAAAAATACTTAAATTTGGCGACAGCAATATGGAGTTGTTCATTAGTATCATCCGACAGATTTTCAATTCTTCTTTGAATTGTCATTCTGCTGAGACTCACATTTTTAAATTTGTTGATGGCTTCAAGACAATTTCTCGGCAACCAACAAAATACACTCCTTGGCAAAATCACCATCAGTAAAAGGGCAACCACTTTTTGCGATTAAGGCCGCGATTCCCACACTAACTTCGACACAATTATCCAATTGCAAAGTTGCCTTTGTGAACGCATTTCTTTGAGCAACAAGAGAACGACGAAGAGATTCGATTTTGCGATCTCTGTCGTCTCCCTCGAGCTTTGAAAATGCTGAATGTTTCGTTTCGTAGTGCCGCTTAATGTTATATTCCTTGCAAACACTAATTGTAAAATTACATATCAAGCACGTAATTCGATTATCTTGCTCCACAAAAAAATATTTTGAAGTCCAAGATTCCGAAAATTTTCTATTGTCGTCCGCTATCTTTATTTTCTTTCCACTCATTTTAGCAAATAAGTAACTTGTGACAACAACAACAACAAAAAAAAAACTAATAACTAAATACAGTCACTGCCCATTTCCGAAAGACAAAAGACCAACAGAGAATGGGAGGAAAAACCTACGAAATATCATTCAGGGACGATTCTACTCTGCAAAGGGGTGAGATGGGTACTTTCCGGAGTTCAGTTTGATATGCGCTGTCTTTTGTAATACTTTTTGAATCCCCTCTCAGTTACAAATGTCCAAAAGCGCCTTTATTTACGAAATTATTAGATTTTCATACATTGACGAAAATGATTCGATACAAATTTGCGCAGATTTAAAAAAAAAAGTTTAAGTAAGAGCTAAATTTAAACTTGCGTTTAATACAATTACGTAAAACATAATTCAAGCTGTACCTCAAATCTTCAAGAAAGATTGGGATTTATCTGGGAGGAGGCGGATAAACGGTAAAATAACCTTCAAAATGGCTCTTAGTCATTTCACGTATTCCTCTTTTACTATCCGTGCTATGTGCTACATTAAACACTTTCAGCTAAGACTTTCTTCAAGTTATATACCACACAAAAATATAACCCATTAATATTCACCACATTACTTCTACTAAGTCAAACTTCCCGAGTAGACATAAGAAAAAAAAAGCAAATTCAGCATTTCTGTACCTCAGAACCAGACTAACGTAAGTCACACTAGACTAATTTTTCAGGAGAGCACCAATACGTTTCGTCTGGCTCAATCATAGCTGAGGAATTACGTTCTTACAACCCTCGGAAAATACAAAGACTTAGGCTTTTGTGGCTTAATGTAAAACCAATTTCTACATACAATGATGTAAAATTGACTGAAAATTGTAAAATATGGACTTACGTTCGTCTGGTTCTGTGGTAAAGATTTTACAAGCGTGCAGTTTTGCATTTCCCTTTTCGGTTTTATTTCTTTCGAAGAAATGTGGTGAGGGGGGAGGGAAGTAGCGGAGAATGTTTGTGTGTTTACGGTAACGCCTTTTCGCTCAGACGAGGAAAAAATAAGCAAGAGAAAAGTCTTTTTTTATAATAAGAATGATAACTGAATCGTCAAATTAAGCCAGTACGTAAAAGTTTGAAGAAGTCTCGGCGGGCCACAAGTTAACCCCTCGCGGGCCACATTTGGCCCGCAGGTTGTGCACCTCTACTTTATTATATTAGCATAAAATGTTATTGACAAATGAAACTGAAACATTGTTCGGTCCTTGACAATCGCGATATTACCTTGATTACTTGTGTGCAACCGGCAAGGGCATGAATTGACCATCTTACTCGCTGGATTTAAATCTACGTGATTTTTTTTTTTTGTCTTTGCGGCCCATTTGAAGGATGTTGTTACTGCCAAAATCCTACCTTGCTAACAAAGTTGCAGCGATCAATTGTTCGAGTATTATGGCAAAACTACACGAGGAGCATCTGCCTACAGAAGGGGATGCCTTGGTCAGTGTTCTAATTCATATTCACATTACACCAGGAGAAATCCAGCCACAACTCTAGCCTTTTTTATACACAACTGCACATTGGGCCTGACTGTAGAACCTTCACACTTCAGCTGTTAACCATGCAGTGCCTTATCCACTTGGCCAGGTGGGGCTCAGTGTGTAGCCATTCCAGAAGAGAGAAATTGCAGAAAGTGTGTGGTAATGTCATTCCGAGTCTCCTACATTTAATTGTGATGAAAGGGGGACATTTTGAAAATATTGTCATGTAACTGCTGCTAAATGCAGTAGATGCAGTACTACCACTCGGCACGATTTTGTACGTGTTCCAAACAATTCCAGACACTACGCATTTGTACCGTGTGGACAATTAAGAAATTTACCAGATTAAAAAAAATGACAATGCATTGTGAAAATAATGTATTGCAGAGCACCAAACGCAAAAATAATGACCCCAGATCTTAGTCGGAATTGCCTTAGCTGAAAGAGAACTTCGCAAACACAAAAAAGAGACATATTGCATGTAGCAATTTATTAGCACTTGAGAGTGCTATTTCTTTCAATCACGGGTTTTTTGTCTACGCGAGCGCGTCGAGTCACTTTTCAATTTTTGTTGATTTTAGGGACTTGGGTAGGATTTTCTTTAATTTTCAGTCTCTATTCTTGCATTTTGTGTGGTTTTAGTTGTGCACCTCCCCTTTTGGTCTCAATCGAATGGATAGTTTATGTACAGGACCGCCCAAAAGATTCGAAATACATTACACTCAATGGGCCGAAATTCATTAAACTCGCATATCTCAAAAACTATGCGCGGGCACAGGCAGCTGTCGTCAAAAAGGGGGTCTCTAGGTCTGTGGCACGCGATGAACGTTTCGATCGTCCGCCCTCTTGCTGGTCGTTAAGTCGAGCGATGGCAACGGCTGCCCTTTCTTCAGCATTGGGAAGGGGTTGCGCCTCAAAGGGTTAATAAACTTTAAAAAAAAAATTTATATAGATCATAGTAGAAATTATATTATTTTTATGTCAACATTAAAGTTTTAGTGTTCAGAAATTTTGTGAGGATTATTTGTGTTCCTGCCTTCTAGAATTATTGTTCGGGTTTTCCAGAACTTGGAAGTAGAGAAACATTCAAATGTGTTTTGCAATACGAAACGATTCTAAAGGAAAGTAAATCGCTGAAGTCAAGTCGTTATGCGGTAGGGGAAGTTTTTCAAGTGGCTACCCAGCGAGAATGGGGCACCCATATCCATAGGAATTGGCGGATTATGATTATTTATATAATGAAAAAGTCAGGCTTTTAGATGTATTAATAACTATGTCATTTTATCTCTCAACACACTTTATTGAAAAATGTGTCCCAAAAATGCGACATAATTTTACATGTATTTAAATACTATTAGTTCACAACAGCTTTAAACTATTGTTACAATATTTCGTAAGCTGTAGAACAGGTTTCACATGTATTTTTTAGATATATTTAAATACTATTACAGTCTACCATCGTTTATCGCGGTTAATTGGTTCCAGACTCTACCGCGATAAGTGAATTTCCGCGAAGTAGGATTCTTTATTTTTTAAGTCTACTATTAGTAAAGCTTATTTCATAATGTTGATGTTTCACATGTTCATAAACATTCTCATTATCTAATATTAGTTTATTTCGTGTCGAATACATTTAATCAGGTCAAAGATTTACATGCGAACACTGAAAAAAATACATAAAGTAGTTAGCAGACACAGTAGCAACAAGTAGGGGATCCCCCCCTTTTGCGAATCAAAATATTCTATTTCTTATGTTTTCATGCAAGATAAATTAAAATCGCTTACCTTGCTTTCCGGGTTCGTAACTGCAGACAACGACACGGGAACGTCCATATTCTATTATATTTTATTCAGTAACACCTACTAGATAATACATAATTCTTGGTTAACATAATTCACAAATATTTCTATTTACAACATAATGGATACTTATTTTCGCCTCTTCAGATAACATTGAGGCAAACGCGCGCTCATTCTTTCTGTCTCATCAGTAGCTAAACTGCGTCGCATTTTTAACTGCGACTCAACTAAAACACAGGAGGGAGGATGGGAAGGTCACCTGACTGGGTCGCGCAGACCTACGCCAGTATTCCCGACATCCTCCCACCTTTGAGTTTTGAATATTTTAAAAAAACTCAAACACAAAATTCTCGGTCCTTTATTTCAAAAAGAAAAAAAATCAATTAAGTTCGTATAAAAGTCTAAATCGGGAGAAAAATTCAGTCTTTCAAATCATAAGTCTTTTAACAGCTTTCAGTCTTCGACCGAACCGAGAGGTTGGTACAGGCAGTTCGGACTTGTCAGAGTCATCAGACTTTGTTTCATCAGAGTTATCGGACGCAGAATGGTCTTGTGGTATGCCCTTTGCGGAAATGTCCTTTCCATTGGAGCTGACTTCCAAAGGATATAATCGTAGAGTAGGTCGTAAGACTTCTCCATTCTTCGTTTTTAGCTTTACAAGCCTGATCTGTCCATCTGTCCGATCTGAAAATATCAACGACTTTCCCTAATGGCCAGTCAAGTCGTTTCTGATTGTCGCTTCCTATAAGCACAATATCTCCTATTTTAACAGGTTCTGAATTCTTTATCTTTTTAGAAGACTGCCTGAGCCGTCCTAAATATTCCGATCGAAAACGTTTTCTTAGATCATCACGCAATCTTTGTCGATATGCGTATGTTTTGTTGAGGGACTTAGTGTCCACTGTGTCCAAATCGGTAATTCCTGTTTCTGTAACTTCCTGTATTTTAAAATCCAAAATTCTTCCCGAAGGGCCGTCATCACCGTTTATACACCAGTATGGCCTAAGGAACAGTGTTTCCAGCGGATGATTTTACCAACTATAGGATTTTCGCTTGGTAATACAATTGGAATTTTAAAATTTGCTGAATCTTCTTTTAATGAAAGTCTCGTCTTAACTCTGTAAAGCCCGTTTTCATCTACAAGTATCTGGAGTTTTTGCAGACGCTTGTCTTGTAACTCCGTGAAGGATTCCCGTTGCACTAATTTTATCAAAGAAATTTCGGCTCTGTTTCTTTCTTCTAAAGTTACACTCCCTGATTTCCTTAACGTCTTCTTTAATTTACAGTTTTCAAAAAATCGATATATCCAGGACACAACCATAAGTAGTTTGGGGTAAGATGAGAATTTATCATAAATTCGAACTTCATTTTCAGTGTTTGTAACACTAATGACTGTCTTTTTCTTTTCTGCATTTATAATGCCTTTCTCAGGAAAGATCTTCGATTCAGGCCACTCTTCAGGGGAGTTCTTTAACCAAGGAGGTCCTTGCCACCAATTAGATTTGCCCAGACTTTCGATGCTGCATCCACGAGAAGGCAAATCAACGGGATTCAAATGGCCAGAAATGTGATACCAATCATCTGGACTACTTAGCTGACGAATTTCTTTCACTAGATTGTAAACAAATGTAGCCCAATTTTCGTTCTTCTTTATCCAATAGAGTGCATTACTGGAATCTGACCAGTAGCGAGTGGCAACTTCTTCCATACCTTCCATACCTTTAACCGTCTGACACAGTCTTGCTCCTATGCTGCAAGCTAAGAGTTCTAATCTGGATATCGATACTGATTTCAATGGAGCAACTCTTGATCTTGCCTGGATCAGCTGGCAATCTGTAGAATCATTACTTTCACATCTCAAAAATACGCAACTAGCGTACGCTTTCTCAGATGCATCGCAGAATACATGCAATGTCATTCTTCTATTTTCCCCATTTCTAGCTAAACATCTAGGGATAGAAATGTCACTCAAATTCTTAAGATGATTTTTCCACTTTATGAATTTCTTGGCCATAGTTGATGGCAAATGTGAGTCCCACGTTAACTTCAACTTCCAACATTCTTGTAACAGCAGTTTGGGCATTAATGTTATTGGACAAGTGAATCCGATGGGGTCAAAAATTTTATGTACTGTCGACAAAATGCTCCTCTTAGTCACTGATTGATCTTCTTCTGAGAAACTTAATTCTTTTGCGTCAACAGACAAAGTGTCATCCTTCAAAGTCCATGGCAGACCTAAAACTGGTATAGTCTCTTTTTCTGTTATAGTGGACTCAATTTTCGTAATGGGCGTATGCTCCCACCCTCGCAAGTTGAATTTTGCAGACTTGAGAATTTCTTGCGATTCATAAATAAACTTATTCAATTCTTCTTCGTCATTTACACTAAGAACAGCGTTATCCACATAGAAGGACTTTAATAGTTTTTGCGCTGTTTTTTGAAGTTCTATTGGAGCGTTTTTGACGTGAAACTCTAACGTCGCTCCAAGCAAGAAAGGGCTTGAAGAAATGCCAAACACGACCCTTTTATGTTGGAAAACTCTCAAATTTTCTTTCTGCCCGTTATTTAACCATAAAAACCTTAAATAGGGTCGATCATGTTCGTGGAGCTCGATCTGCAGGAAGGCCTTCTCTATGTCAGCCACAACACCGTATTTCCCCAACCTGAAGCGGTTCAATACCGAGGGAATAAGTTCGACCAAATTGGGTCCTTTTTCGAGACAATCATTAATGGACGGGGAATTTTTATCTTTAGCCTAGCCATCAAAAACAGGCCTAATTTTCGTTGTAGAGTTTTCTTTAAAAACAGCCCGATGAGGCAAGAAATGCTGTTCCTCACCATTTTCTGAAATATGGACTTCTTCAATGATTCCCTGTTCTAGCCAGTCGTTAAAAACGTTTTCATAATCGCCAATTTTCCCTAATTTTTCTGAAGACTTGACGCAACTAGCCAATCTTTTTTCAGAAATTTTCCTACAGTCTGATAGAGGAGGATGGCCTTCAACCCAGGGTAACCTAACTACATATCTTCCTTCATCATTTCTAGAAACAGTTTGATAAAAATGCTCTTTAGCAGCTTGTTCAAGTTCTTCCCTCGTTTTTCTTTCGTTCGGGTCATTAATTCCAAGAGTATCTAACCTCCATAGATCGGAAATTTTGATTCATTAACATGAAGTGACAATACAATATTAGTACTATCATGTTTTTCAGTTTCTTTGGTTTTACCCATAATTGTCCATCCTAATCGAGTTTCAACGCAGACTAGTCCACAACTCAGCTCCTCTATCCTACCAGTGAACAGCTTACCTGCGATGTCACATCCGATCAGAACATGCAGTTCTAAAGGGGAGAACTCGTATAACAAATCCTTATCATAAGCATGTACAGTGTCAGTTAAAAATACTTTACGGGTTTTAAGTTCCTTAACAAAAGAAGATATTTCTATTCTAGAAATATTTGAACAAATAGTTTCTTGGTCTAAGACCTCAAAGTTGCAGTGAAAGCTACCCTTTATATCACTTAAATGGGCAATATATTTACTGTGGCATTCAGATTTTTCTACACCCCGAAATTAGTGAATGTACAATAGTCTCTTCACTAATAGCAGTATAACCCATATAATTAGCAACATATTTCGAAAATTAAGATCGCTGGGATCCAGTGTCTATCAAAACTCTAACGAACTTGTTTTTATTTTCTCCGCGAATCTCGGCTACTAAAGTTTGCAAATAGACCTGCCGCATACATGTTTTGTTAGTTAACGTGGTTTCTTTCACTGCTTTATTTTTTTCTGATTTTTTCTCACTCGCCTTATTAACGCCAACAGATTCCCCGTTTTTCTGGCACATAATAAACCAATGCGATCCGCCGCAGGAAGAACAATTGATTTTCTCTGGACAGGTACGATAGAAATGTTTTGGCTTAAAACGTAAACATTTGAAGCAAGCGCCTCTCTCCATTAAAATTTGCTTCCTTTTATCGTAAGGAATATTCATGGCATATTTGCAACTCTCGCTGGAATGTGTCCCCCCCTGATTACAGAAGACACAGCTATTCCTATATGTTTTTTATTTTCCAAGCTATTAAATAATTCAGCCGCAGATGGTTTTTTTCTACTGAAAGTTTGCAATCGCTCTGGCGCCGAGCAATGTCTGTTGTTTATATTATCGAACCCAAAGCTAGAGCGCGGGGAGAGTAATCTTTTGTTCATTCTCAATCTCCGTTTTGAGAAAACACATTAACTGACCTAATTTATCGCTTTTCGACTCCTCTCCCTCTCTCGAAGAGAGCCCGCGTTTATAAATTCTTAGAATATCAACAAGCAAGCATGATTCGACCAGCGGATAGAGAATCGAGGCATATTCATTACTCGCTATACTCCTAACATTTTTAAAGAACGCAATTGCGTTTCTAAACGGTCATACAATTTAACTAACGAATATTTCTGCTTTTGACCCATCATATTATTCATAACGAGACCTAAAAGCTCTCGTACATACACTTCAATTAAAATATTCCGTCCAAATCTAGAAGTTAAACATTCTATTGCTTCCTTATAGTTTTTCGCAGTAGGCGGAAATGATTCAACAACTTCTCTGGCGCGCGATCCTTTCAGTGTAGCCTGTATTAAATATTGGAACTTGTCTTCGTCCTCGATATCTGGATCATCGTGAATCTTTTTAAACTGTCCCCAAAACGACAGCCATTCCTTGATGTCGCCGCTAAACTGTTTCAGTTCCAATTCAGGAAGTTTAAATTTTCGCGATGGTGTAGAAATATCTCTAGATTCATTTAATAAATTTCTAGATTCATTTTGCGGTTTCTCTAACCTATTTAACTGTCTTTCTAGTTTTGTTTTGATTTCTAAGTACCTTTCTTCATAAGCAGCGATACTCTCATACTCTAAATCGAAAGTGTCTTGTTTACATGCTTTATCATTCTGTAAAATTTCCAAAATTCGTTTATCAAGTTCGTTTAATTCTTTAAACCTTTGTTCGAGTTGAACAATCAATGTTGCCAAAGTGTCGGCATCTTCAGTTGTTTTTTCTACCGTTTCAACTGACTTATTTATAATTTTCGTAAGATTCGTTCTAGTAGGTGTCCGTAGTTTTTTAAACAGTCTAAACTTTCCATTTTACTCTCAGTAAATGGAATCCCAGCAGAGAGATGCCAGATATTTTGCGAATCAAAATACTCTATTTCTTATGTTTTCATGCAAGATAAATTAAAATCGCTTCCCAGACAGTACAGCAAACTTGCATCAAACTTGCAGCAAGCTTGATTTATCAAGTCAATAAGCTTAAATTAAGCTTGAAAATTCCAATCGTGTAAGCTTGATGCAAGCTTGAATCAAGTGTTCTAGTTTACACTTGCCCAGCTTGCATTAAGCTTGACATTTCAAGCTTGAATCAAGCTTGACATTTCAAGCTTAAAAAAATTTCCAAAAAAAATTTTTTTAAATACACGGGGCGCCCGCGCCCC
Organism: Cheiracanthium punctorium; assembly: GCA_038373885.1. Lineage (NCBI taxonomy): Eukaryota > Metazoa > Arthropoda > Arachnida > Araneae > Cheiracanthiidae > Cheiracanthium > Cheiracanthium punctorium. The sequence goes on along the minus strand of JAWZYV010019659.1, from coordinate 53,003 downwards.
ACATAATTTATTTTTCCGCGCATTTCCCCCCTCTACGCTGAAATTTCAATTTAATTTAATCTGTTTCCATCGAGTGTTCGTCGCTGGGATAGAACCCGGGCCCTTTGGCTTAGCAGTCGAGCACGCTATCCATTCCGCCACCGCAGCCTTGTGCAGCTATGACTAAAGTTTGAAGTGACTTACCACGCTGTTTTCTCTCCAAATTGATAAGTGGACGATGTGTTATTTGTTACTTTTATTTTTCCATGTTATGCATCGAAATTAAAATAATGCATCAAAATAAATTAAATTAAAATTAAAATTAAAATAAAAAAAAACACGTTTTAAAACTTTCAGTACCGCAACACTCATGAAGCAATACTGCTGGCCAAAATCGAGACAAACGACTGATTTTGAAATCAATTTCGTAGTACAATTGTATTTTATTTTGAAGAATATCCATACTTGGAAATATAGGATGGGTTTACTTAACACAAATTTTGTGTTAAGTAATCTGAAATGAAAGAAACAGATAGTTAAACGTTACTTCGAAATGCTATATCACAGTTGCTAACATGTATGGAATGCAAACACTTTAGTCATTTTTGTAAATATTTCTTAAAATAACAAATAATTGAAAAATTTTGCTATTTTTTAACGCTAAAAATTCTCTTTACAAATGTGGTTAGTTATTTTCCTACATATTGGTATGCTATATCGATATAGAGTATTTCGAAAAATTAAAAATAAGTTTAAATTAATTTATTTAAAAGTAATTTGAATTATTTTCATTGTTCACACTTTATAATTAAAAAAATTATTTAACTTCTGATTTTTTTTTTAATCCTTTGTAATTTTATTTTAAAACTACAAAAGTGTAAGATGTAAGATTTTTGGGTCCTAAAATCTGTAGGCCCTGGGCAGTTGCCCCGTTTGCCTTGCCGGTAATATATATGGCACTGGTAATAAAAATAAAACACATCGTTTACGAACTTTCGGCAAATTTAAAGGACGCTAGACAATTAATGTCCATTCTCTTTCACAGATGGCGCCATCAACGCTCTCCTTTAAAAGGAAAAATCACGCGAGTATCAATTTTCAAGCTTAAATCAACTGTATTTAAGCTTGACAATTCAACTTGACTCCTGCAAGCTTGCTGCCAGCTTAGAATGAGTTGAACTGTCAAGCTTGCATTAATGCGTCAAATTCAAAGAAATGTCAAACTTGATTTAAGCTTATGTGCTGTCTGGGTTACCTTGTTTTCCGGGTTCGTAACTGCAGACAACGACACGGGAACGTCCGTATTCTATTATATTTTATTCAGTAACACCTACTAGATAATACATAATTCTTGGTTAACATAATTCACAAATATTTCTATTTACAACATAATGGATACTTATTTTCGCCTCTTCAGATAACATTGAGGCAAACGCGCGCTCATTCTTTCTGTCTCATCAGTAGCTAAACTGCGTCGCATTTTTAACTGCGACTCAACTAAAACACAGGAGGGAGGATGGGAAGGTCACCTGACTGGGTCGTGCAGACCTACGCTAGTATTCCCGATACCCCCATTCAGAAAGTTTGCCCCAGGCCACGGTTCGTCATATTCGGACCCTGGGACCAATATTGCTACGCTTGCCAGACGTCCCTGTTTGACCGGGACAGTCCCGGTTTACAGACAAAATCCCGATGTCCCGGCCGGTTTACTTTACGTCCCGGTAAAAAATTAAATTTGATTATAGATGACCAAAAAAGTCCATAATTAACTGTGAAGGTAATTTAGAATAATTACTTTGTCATTTATTTCACTGTACTGTATAAAAAGCGAAAACTGTAGAAGAGTGATGGTCTGCTAATAAGTATTATTCAAATTTTTATTCCTCATTCAAAGTGTTTCTTCTTTCTTAAGTAACTTATAAATATTAACATGTAAGAAATGAAATGTTTAAATTTATATGCTTGTGTTATTTATTAATACCCTTTGTTTAGGTTCCTAATCAGTAACCATTTATCCATAGCATTGAGAATAAATTACCCTATGAAAAACGCCAAAAATTCTTCAAGGGTGTGCACTGTATACCCTTGGGAAAAAAATGGATGTGATGTTACGGCCAATTATCTGCTCGAGGGATCTATGCCGAGGGGCGGATTGCCCTCCGTGGGGAACTTTCTAAGGAATCCTAACCCGTATTTACGCGATGTTTAGGAGGAAACCAAGGAAAACTCCGAACGATTAGATCGACGGAAGCGACCTGGTTTTGAACCAGGCACCTTCCGTTTCCCAGTTGAGAGCGCGAACGCGTTCAGTCACTGGCCGAGCAAATATACCCTTGAATACCCGGGACGCTGGCAGGACCCGGTTATGACCAACAGAGGCGCCGGGCATTGATGAATTTGGGGTCCCCCATATACGAAATTTGGTTTCCTTTTCATAAAATTTATACGTATAAAAGAATATTTCAGAACAATATTTAAAATTGGCGCCCTTTCGAACCGGGGGCACTGGGCAAAGTCCCGATTTTCCCATGCGATAATAAGGCTCAGGATGCCGGTGTCCAGGTTGAACATTTCAGAAATCTGGTAAGCCTAAATATTGCGACAATCGGTCCCTGTGGTGTGGAGGGAGACTGTACATTAGTGAGACAGAATTCCTTCGAACGTCCTCGTGGGTTTTGACCATGGTTTTGCTTGACTACACCAACCCACCCAAAGCGAAATTATAGCAGGTATTAAACAGCAGGGCCTGATTACTGAAAGGCTCGGGAAGCTTGAGCTTCCCCTCAGAATTTAAAGGGGGGGGGGGCAAAAATGACTGAAAAACTGCGATAAAAATTCAATTTTTTTAAAAAATTATCTTTTAAGTCAATGTAAACATTTTTAATAAAGAGAAGTGATGCTTTTTAGAAGTCTTGATACTTCATGTCGCAACATTTCTAAATTAGTTTTTTGCGATGTCTTTGCCTGGGACATCTGCTGCAGTTGAGAGTTTTTTTTTTTTCTATTGTGCGGGAATATTTGGCTGGCAGAAAGGAGTAGACTTTTAATATGTAATGTTAAACATCTTCTAAATGTCAAAATTAATTCTCAACTTCTATGTTGTGATTTTTATGCAACAACAAACAAAGAATTCCTAAAAAAAAGTCATGTCTAATGAAAAATAGGACTCAATAAAGTTTAATGTTCCAGTAAGGTAATGTTTTTAGTTATTTGTTAATGTTTAAAGTCATTTCAAAAATACTGTAAAATCTTGTTACAATCAACTAAACTATTCAGATTAATGAATAAAATATTTTTATCAAAGGAAAATTTCAAATGAATGAATAAAATGCTTTTATCAAAAGGAAGTCATTAGAATTACTTAAATCAATGAAATTTCTTTTTTACGAATAAAATATTTTTCTGAAAGAAAATCATTAAAACTTTACTTTTCCCAAACAAAAAGAGGATTAGGGGGGGGGGGGGATGAAATAAGACTGAGCTTCCCCTCCCTGATTGACAGTTTTCTAAATGTAAAAGAAGCAAAACATAAAGCTCTGTCTTGCTGTTGCTGCCATCTGTATTTCATTTAAAAGAACACAAACACCTAGACTCTTCGCAAAATCAGGATCTGACATTCGGACGGTTAGTGTTAGCTAGCTTTTGAATGCCTTAGCTCATATTTTCAAATCCACTAGTCCAAACGGAACCAGAATGTATGCTCATTCCTGATTATGGCTATTTGAAAAAGTATTTCATAATTCGTAATTAATATGAAACATTAACAGTCTGAAAGAGCAACGGTTATTTCTTCCGTTATCGTTTTTCGAAGAAATGTGCGCCATTTCTTTCTCGAACTAGGAAACCGTCTCGAGTCAAACTATTTCCCCCCCCCCGAAGAAAGAAGTCTAATGGCTGTCCAATTATCCGATTTCGATAGCTCATTGACAAAACCGTATCGTGGTTTCCGTTCATGTGAACATTTCACCGTTTTACAGTTCATTTTATTCATTTCAAAGCGTCGCTCCATCCTGGTATTCCATATGACTCAAAATCTATATTTACAGACGCGAACTGCTGGAAATAAGTATTTAGTCATTGTTAATTCCCCTCTTCCCCCCCTCCGAAACAAAAGCACGTAATTTAAAACGTCATTCTACTTTGACACACCCCGTATTCCATTATCAAGTAAGAGGGTCGGCTACTGAATTTTCAAAACTCTGTTCTTGTTTTAATAGGTTGAAGTTAAAAATTAGAATTATTAAAAATACCTGTCTCTGCGGCATAAAGAACTCAGAACCTTTCATGCTAATTTGCAAATGGAAATGATTAAGTGCTCAGACATAAAAGTACAAATGTATATGTGCCTCAGGCCCGAGCTGGATTATATAGGCAAACCAGGCAACGACCTAAGGCACCGAACCGGTTGGTTGGTTGGTTGGTTGTGTGTGATTATGGCAACACTACACGAGGGCGATCTGCCAATGGGGGGGTGCCTTGGTAGGAGGACTTTCTCAAGGGTTCTAACGCGAAGAACGGGGAGAAAACCTACCAAAACTCCAGACCGTTAGATCGATAGCCGCGTGATGGGACCGAACTCTGAACCTTCACACTTCGATCATCTACCATTTTCAGTGGCATAATCACTGTGCCATGGTGAGGCAGGCACCAAACCGAGCGGATGTAGTGCACTATCTCGATAGTGCCTGGCATTATCCAGGCGCGTATATTGAGAACGCGAGACTAATGCCATTACGCAATACCGTTACAGGAAAGCAACCGTTGTAGACATGAACCGCGCCAAATGTCGCCAAGCTCGGCGACTTCTTCGCGACACACCACCTAATTTATCGCCAAATATAAGTTACCAAAACTAAAGCAAGCTAAGCAATATCGCCGATATTTACAGAGAAACCACCAAATCCAACGTTTTTCTCTGATCTACCCTCTTGCATTCTAACTAACTGAATTTTTGTGCGACAAAATGCAAAATTAAATTATTTAACGCATAGAAAAAGAATTTTACATTAAACTAAACCCCTGAAGAGCAGGCCACCCAAAAAATTCGTAACACTATATAAAAGCATTAAAGCCCTAACAACCCAATACAGCCTGTTATGCTCGACGGAACATGAACCATTACAGAATCGCTTACGATAATACCGTAGACTAAAGAGAACAGTAATCTAGAAAAAAAAATGTTTGATAGTTAATTTTTAAGTCTAATCGGGAATCTAATACTTTTTTTCAACTCGTAATAGGAAAAGGACGTCAATTGAGAAAGCAACGTACCAACAATTTGCGTTACAGTTTACGAATTTACGTTTAACGATTTAAAAAAAAAATTCAAATTATGAACAAAAAAATAGTCTTGTATGATAAGAGATCATACTGTATTAAAAATGACTCGATTAAAACAAGGCAGTTCTTTTGAATTAAGTACAACAATTCATTAGATACATTCCACAGCGATGCTGCATTCTTTACCCACCTTAATCATTTTACTTAAACATTTGAAAGAATTTTGTTTAATTTTTTAAATCTTTCATAGAAATAGAATACTTATAGAATAAAATAAGATGGCAAGACCAAAAACAATAAAAATCTTACCTCTGCTTATGGCCGATACCACACCCCTCAACCTCCAACCATTGCTGTCAATACAGAATTCGTTGAACGATTGATTGAATCATCAATCAATCGTTGTTGTATTTGTATTTGGAACATACATATTTTGGACGTGTGTGCTTGGTTTAAAGAATCCGCTGATCAATCCTCGTCGAGTAAAGTGGTCAACACAATGACCTTTTTTACTGGCATAGAGAAAGGAAATTCAACTTTTAAATGCCTGAATTTTTAAAGGCGTTCGCTGCCGATCAAGCAATCGTAGAGATATGAGTAGAAGGAGATGGTATATACGCTATCTTCAGCACTGAAGGAAATGAAGTCACTGTGTTGCTGTAAGTATGGCAGAATATCTAATGGGCTTCTTTTAAAATAACAGTGAAAGATGTATTATTTTACGGTTAAAAAAGTAAAGATGCACAATGATAGGTTACGATAGTTCTCTATACAAAATCATTGTTGGCGATCTCTTGGCGTGCCGATGTGTGGGAAGTAACCGTTGATCCTTCTTGAAAAGGGGGTGAAATTGTTGGCGATCTCTTGGCGTGCCGATGTGTGGGAAGTAACCACAAAATCTCGGCATTCTGCAGTTAAAAGTTTTTGGCGGTTATGCCAAATACGTAACTACTCTTGGCGACCACTTTGGCGACATGACTTCTTTAAAATTGGAACTGTCGCCCTAGGATAACGCAGGACACATTGCAATGGGGTCTTAACCCTTTATAAGGCCGCGGTAAAATACTTACCACCTACGGTCTATTCAATACAGAAATCGATTGTCATGAGTGAATTTTCTGATTTTTGTTCAGTTATATTGGATGTCTATTTTTTCCATACATGTAGATTCTAAATTATATTGGGATTATGAACTTTTCTTTCATACGCCATTTTATAGAAATCTCGAATAATGACTCGAAAATGGAGCATAAGAATCATCGCTGTTAATTATATATTTTTGCGTTTCATTCCGTGTACAAGCAGCAGGTTCCGACTTTGATTTTGTGAATAATGAATGTATTCTCCTACAAAATTTCTGTTTGTTTAATACTTGTTTCTCCGATTTTCACGTGGAATATTACAGTAGAGGGAAAAAATATGAATGAATCCTAAAACATCTGGAGTGACTCCACTCGACTTTCCGAACACTTACGATTAAGATCATGACCAAGCATTTAAATAAAGTTTAATCGATGAATAATTCAAACATATATACCAAATTGAAACTCAATCGAATGCACCGTTTAAACACTTGCGCACTTTCAAGAATTACTCCCCATATGCCATTATGCCATAATATAAAAGAAATTTTTGTCGTAGCCCTGTAGAAAAACTGTAAGTCTTATACACACCAAAATCAATACCGGTCTTAAGATGGTTATATATAACATATATACCCAATTTCAGCTCAATCGAAGGTACCGTTTAAACGCTAGCGCACTTTCAAGAATTTCCCCCATAGGCCAGAATGTAAAAGAAATCTTTGTCGTAGCCCTGTAGAAAAACTATAAGTCCTATACACATCCAAATTAATATCGGTCTTAAGATAGCGGTTTATAACATATATAGTATATACCCAATTTGAGCTCAAACGAATATACCGTTTAAACGCTAGCGCACTTACAAGAATTTCCCCCCCATAGGCCATAACGTAAGAGAAATCTTTGTCGTAGCCCTGTAGAAAAACTATAAGTCCGATACACACCAAAATCAATACCGGTCTTGCGACGGTGTTTTATAACATGCATACCCAATTTGAGCTCGATCGAATCTACCGTTTAAACGCTAGCGCACTTTCAAGAAATTCCCCCCATAGGCCATAATGTAAAAGAAATCTTTGTCGTAGCCCTGTCGGAAAACTATAAGTCCTATACACACCAAAATCAATACCGGTCTTGCGACGGTGGTTTATGACATATATATCCAATTTGAGCTCAATCGAATGCTCCGTTCAGGAGCTATCGTGTTCACTCACATACACACAAACACACATACATACACACACACACACACACACACACACACATACATACACCTCGTAAAAATAGCATAAATGGATTCAGAAGCCCTCAAAACGTGTAAAAACACCAAAATCTCGAAGTCGAATTTTTTCATGATTACAATACTTTCCTTACATGGAGCAATAGCTATGAGTCTAAGGTAAATTTCCTCTACCTATTGTTGTGGATAACAACTTTTCTAAAAACACGCAGTTTTGAAAGAAATATGTGAAATTCTTATTATTCGCGACATGAATCATTAATTATTAAAAACCATATTTTATATGTGAAATTGATATAAGATATTTGGTTTGTACTCTTATCTGGCAGTGAACACATTTTAAATGTCCGCTATCCAATTTGAAACTTAGCCCTGCAAACACACACAGGTTCTCTGAACGTCTATTAGCGTTCAGAAAACGCCTTCTGAACGTTAATAGACGTTCAGAGAACCTGTGTGTGTTTGCTGGGAGGGCATTTAAAGGTTAAACAACCAGGCAGTGAATAGGAATCGAGTATGTCAGTCCCTTAATCTCCAAGCTTTTACAGTTCCTTTCGTTTAGATAGGACGTTTTGTGACAAACAAACGGGTGAATCAGGCAACGAAACTGGGCAAACTGTGAAATCACCCTTAACCCATTAGCACCCGACTTTCTTCAGCACATTTTCCAATTTATGTGGATGCCAGAAAATTCTGTCATCCAGAAAATTCAGAAAAATGTCTTGAATGCACCAAAACTAGGCTTAGAATATCAGGAATAAGACTATTATCCTTGTACTTCACTTTATCCACACTAAGGGTATGTTCTGGCCTTTTTGTGGATGCCAATGTAGAATCGTGATGTCCACAAAAAGTCTATGTAGTAAACGTCTAAGACTCGACTGTAAATGGTCATAAACGGACTAGCACAGCCATTACGTCTATAAGACGTCACTCGGTTACGGCCGTGGCTGACAAGAAAGACAGACGTTCATGTGACTCAGGAGGTGTGGCCATCTTGGTCCGAGATAGACAGGGTAAGATGGCCACAGCCCCTTAGGGCGGGTGAATCTTCGAGGGCAAAATGGGTGTGACCAAATGTCAGCACCGCAGCCTGTCTTTCCCGTCAGCCACGGTTACGGCATAGTACAGAAAGACATAAAATGCACGAGAATTGTACACATCCTGGTTGCTTTATGGAATGTCAGATTGTCTGTATCAAGTACTCTGGAAGTATTCTGGACACAGCACAGGCCCTACATTCGATTACGGGCTCTGGAGTCACGATCAGAGACGCCCCCCCCCTTCCATTTTACAATTTCGAGCTACATTATTATTGCATGATTATATCTTACCCATACACTTTTTAGAATGTAATTTAACCTGAAAATACACAGTATAGTTGAAGAACTGATTGGCAAATATGCAAAGCGTACCTTCTCTCATCGTACGCACCTGTACGCTCATCGCGTGAGCGTACGGTCGTGGGTTCGAATCCCGCTCGACCCCTGGTTGTTCGTGTTGGGTCCTGTGATCCATAAAATTCCCTTTCTCTGCGGTAGTGAAAACTGTCATTGTGTTTATTTGTTGTTAGAATTTATAAGCGATCTCTTTTGATTTTTTTTAAATCTTGTTCTTAAGGTTTTCGCTTTGGCAAACAAGGCCTGCATATACCTCTAATGATCCTTTATGGGACAAACACAAAACACGAATATAGAGACTTTTACCACTAGTGGCTGTCTCAGTTGTTCCAGTACCCTAACGGTACAAAATAATAATATAAAAACAGAAAAAAAGAAAGACGAACGAAGAGAAAGATTGAAAAAAAAAACTTAAAAAAAAAACTAATAAAGTACAACTAAAAGGAAAAACGTATGCTCCGAAAACGGCGAGATAGAAATGCAAATAAACAAACATTGTATTGCCATTTCTTTTGAAACAAGCGCACAAGTTGTCGCTGTTGTATTTGGAACGTTTATTTTCGGACATGAGCTTGTCTTCAAGAATCCGCTTTTGAATTCTTCGTCGAATGAAGTAGACAACACAAGGATCTTTCACTAGCACAAAACGAAGGGAAATGTATTGTTGCAGAAATACTCTGCTTGTTTCCGGGGTTCGTCGTTCTAAAGTCCAGTTGGTGTAGAAAGTTCTAGTAAAAAGTCCACTTGTCAGGATGGAACACGAACTTTATTGCTTCTAGAACTTCGTCGAACAATCAGCTGTACAAAATTCACAAGCACAATCAAACAGTAATGTGCTTTTAACAGTCCGCTTAGATCTGAAGCTCTCACAAATGCTGTATTTCTCACACAAAATAAAACACTTTCACAGGCGAAAATTCAGTGAAAATATACAAGAGATAACTCTAACAGTCTCTCAAGACACAGCAATCAAGAATTTACACACAGCACTTAAAAACAGCTTCGAAAAGCAAGCCAAAACACTGCTTCTAGCTCACAGAGCAAAGCAAGCGTACTCACTCAGAGAGCTCTACTCACACACTGAACTGGGGCCTCTGAACAGCTTGTATTTATAGGATGCGCAGAAGCTACAAGAAGCTTCCAGAAAAGTCTATTTCTCGAGGATTCCACATAAAGCGGGAATTTTGATTACGTCATAGAAGAGAAATATTAGGCTATTATGCGATTTTAATGCAGAAAAACCAACTTTACAGGCCCCATTGGGAAAATCGCGCCAAATGACCAAAATGTCGCCAAGCTTGGCGACTTGGCGAAATATCGTCCAATTGGGCGCCAAAAATAAGTCCCCAAAAGTGAAGTGACCGAAGGCCTAGGACCAATATTTCTCGAGATTTCTAGAAACCCCATAGAAAAACAATGGGAAACCGAAACCTCCGTATCTCCGGTTCTAGTGGACCGATTTTGATGCAACAAAAAGCAAAATTTAACTATTTGAAGCGTAGAATACGAATTTTGAACTATTTTAAGCCCCAGAACAGCGGGTTGCCCCGAAAATTCGTAACAGTATTGAGTGAATAATCGAACCCACGACCTTACGCTTAGGCGATTGGCGTGGAGTAGGACAAGCCCTAAATAGACCCTAACCTTCGAGTCCAATGTCTCCAAGCGCACAAGTCGGAAATAAAATGTTCAAAGTACAACAACTATACAGAACAACACCTGCACAGAAATACAGCCCCTAGAAGTAGAAGCCTGCGCTACTCGCCGTTTGTGAGTTTCAGCCGACATCTTACTCGCTTAAGTAATGCCCAATGGGTGGGCGCTTTTCAAATGAATGGTACGGCTGGATTCACCACCGCAAAAATAACCCAGATAGCACAGCTGTCCATTTTACATCCATTTCTGATCCATCTCGCCCATGTCTATAGATAGACATCCAGAAGACATCTATTTATGGACATAATCTGGAAAATCCAGAAAATGTCCATGAATAGACCAAAACTAGACGTGCAATTTCCAGTCAGTCTTTTTTATAGACGTATTCCAGATATTCCATAGTACCTTAGTGAAATGGCAAGAAGCATGGATGGAGATGTCCAAGATTTGACCTAAGTAGGTCCATATATAGAGGGCCGGATTAACGCACGGGCCGACTGGGCCAAGGCCCAGGGGCCGATGGCTATTAGGGGTAGTCTTTTTTTTAAGTTTTACTATTTTAATTAAAAAATTTACAAATATTTCATAAAATATTACATCGTGAAAATTGGCAAAGTTTAGTTTTTTTTGTCTAATATACATAGTAAAATCAAACAATGAATGTGTATTAGTCCTGATTTATATGTTTATGTAATATACCGTAATGCATCAAAATTAAAAAAAAAATTGTGATAGTATTAAAAGAATGGGGTAAGGTTCGAATGCATATTTGGCCCTGGGTCCAGCTTTGGCTTGATCGGGCTCTGCATATATAGACATTGATGTCCAAGACTAGCCCATACTAAGTCCATAAGCAGAGAAGCACGTCCATAATTACGTCTATATGGATGTCTATAGGACGTCATATAGGCGTCCTATAGTGCCATATTGACGTAAAGTGGACGAGAAACCGACGAATCCTGGATGTTTAATGGACATGTCAACTTGTCTATATGACGTCTTCTAGGAGTGTTGTGAACAAGTTTGTGCTATCTGGGAGACAAACACGTAGACGTAGAAGTCTAAACGCAGGAATGCCACGGCTACGATGCCCATCAGCCAAGCATGAAAACTGTTACTGTGAAAAACAATGCAGAGATCCTGGGGACAGGGCCGGGGCGCCCATGTGTGCGGCGCCCCTTACGTTAGGAAAACTGTAAAGCAATCTTAAGTCTATATCGTAAGACTCTTAGCGCCTTTTATTAAAATGGAATCTTTGATGATGGAAGTTAAAATTGGGTTGTGATTGTGAGCATGTGATTATTTATGGCAACGCTACACTAGGGCGATCTGCCGAGAGTGGGGGGTGCCTCGGCAGGGGGACTTTCTAAGGGGTTCTAACGCGTATTCACGTTGCATCTGGTGAAAACCTACCCTGCCATTGGGTGGCTCTACTAATAGTATAAGTAAGAAGTAAAATGAGTAGATTTCTTACAATCAACATGGATTCCAGCACACCATGTCGCTACCAGATTGTTCAGTTTCAGATCATCGTGAACTATCAAAGGGAACCTATCTGTTTTAAACTAAAATGTTTATTCACAAGCTTTAGCGATGAGATTATTTTGTAGAAAAGGCAACTCAGTGTTCATTGTTGTAGAATAAAAACTGTATGTATGCTGAGAAATGTGAGGGGGGGGGGGACACGATGTTTAAAGGTTGTGAACCACCGGTTTACTTCGTACCACGAAAATAACTGAAATTTATATAAAACTTCAAGCCCTTGTCTTAGATTCAGTAATCTTCTAATTTGCAAATTTTACTTCTTTCGTTTAGTCGTTTTCACGTACTAGTCAGACAAAATTTTACAATTTTTCCACAAATCTTACTTATTCATTTTTAATTCCGAAAAATTGAACTTCATTATTTATCTTATGACAACCGCGCGATGGGACCCGAACCCGGGACCTTCACACTTCGGCCTTTTTCAGTGACACAACCACTGTGCCATGGTGAGGCCAGTCAAAATTGGGAATATTTCAATAATTTACTTTAATCTGAATGAGCCCAACGTTTCTTTCCATACTGACAATGCCGTAGTCTGATATCAATGACCTGTGAAATAAAAGAGCGGCTGTTGTCCGTTAAAGATACAACCGAATTCACGTGACTACCCATGGATGATCCTAATAAGAAAGTGCATCCTATCGAATTTTCCAAGTTTTTCCTTTTCTGAAATTTCAGAATTAAAAATAAATAAACATATCCACCATCAGTGTTTTTATACTTAATAAAGAACGGGTTCTGCACATTGGCAGAGTATTTTGGAAAATACCTTCTGCATATGAGAATATTAAAGATCTTTAAACTTTTTGAATCGGCTGACTAGTTGTTGCAGCTCAATCAGCTTCAATAGCAAAAAAAAATATTTTCCACCTTTATATTAACTTTTTCAAACCCACGATTGAGGACACAACAATCGCCCGCAGTATTCGTACTGGATGGATGTCCTAATTTGTGCACGTGAAGAAGAACGCATTTTCTCGAAAATTTAATAATCGGTATTTTTTATTCTATTTTTTTTAAGCTAGAAATTCAATACCATCATCAAAATCAAACTATTTAATTCAAAGAGAAGTTATTGAATCAGTTTCGAAAGAGTTAACATCATAGAGGAAGAGCAGGGTTAATAGGATTGAAGTTGCGTAACAGGTTGGGTTGCGAAAGGCTTCAAAAATTGAAAAACGAGAAAAGAATATCTGAAACGCTTTCATACTTTAAATAGGCAGCGAAGTGCTATATATATTAAGAGTATCATAATCCATGTATCAGCCTTATTTGTCCTTCTTGCTTCATTATGTTGGAAAGTACATCTTATCTTTGTGTAAGCCCTATTTGTCTTCCTTGTTCCATTACGTTAGAAACTGCAATATAATCCATGAATATACCCAGTGGCGCATCCAGAATTTTGATTAAGGGAGGCTGGAGCTGTAAATGCCTTGCAGAAAACAACTGTATAGAAAAACAATATTCTGATTTCGATTATAATTATAACCATTGTCCCATAAACACAAGACTACGTAGTTCGTTATACAGTAATTAATAATTATCTGATCTTTTCAGTGACATCATAAGAAAAAAATTACTGTATTTCATACACCCATTAAAAGTAAAAAACAACGTTCTTTTTTAAAGATATTTTAGAAATAATTTGAAGACAATTTTTAGAACTTTTCCAATCCAAATCCCCAGCTTCTTTTTTTTTGGAGGGGAAGGGGGTGCTTTAGAACCCATATCCCCTTCCATGGGTGCACCAATTTGTCTTCTTCGTTCCATAAAGCACTTTGGAATTAAAATCGCCTATTAAAACTGTTTTAGAATCTTTGTCTGACATATTATAAATACTTCATCTTATAATGAACAGTAGGGTTTGGCCATTTCTCGCCAAATATAGAAGAAATCGTCAAGCTAGGTTCAATTTTGGGAACTTATTTTTTGGAACCAACTAGGCGATCCATTGCCACAAATGGTCAATTTTGGTGACTTTTAACATTTTACTAACCTTACCGCTTCCGTAGGGTAGACAAAAATCCTTGTCAGAAAACACCACTCAAGTGGTAATAAAAGTGCACAGATACCAATAACAATGGAGAATTAAAAGAACATGTATATAAGTCAGATTCTAATATGGATACTAAGTGCATTTGTTATACTTTTAATAAAAGTAGTACACTGCGAAGCAGGGCTCGAAATAAAACTTTAAAGCTGGCAGCAAAAAAAAAAAAAAAAAAAAAAAAAAAAAAATGCTGCAGAATTTTTATAAGCTGGCAGAAAAAACTTTTCAGGTCGCGGCAAAATTTTAAATTTTTGTAATAAAGGTAAGTAGCAGTTGCAGTTTTTCCGATAACTTTCAGAAAATTGAATCAATATTGCAATGAGAAAAAAGAAAAACAAACAAACAGAAAAAAAAGCCCTTCACTTTTATTGCAATCATTCTGCAATTTCATATGTAACCTTAAAATACAGGAGATTGAAAGAAACGCTGAAAAAGGTTTAAATGCTCACAGCTCAACTCGTGGGGAGAGCTGCTGAACATCGAGGCTATTGGGGCTAGTCTCACGTCATTTGTAGTAGTCGCCGAGATTTATTTCGAGCTCTACTGTGATTTAAATATGTCTGTTGAAAGAGTAGGTTGTTAACTTTATTATTTTGTTAGACTATTTATTTTTCTTTAGTATCTAACTAAGAATTGCACTATTTACAATTAAACAATATTAAAAATAAAGTTCAAAAGTGGGAGGGGGGGTTAAAGGTAGGTGGGCAGGCAGAGTGAACACTGAGAGGCATTTCATTTGTTTCGCACACAGGCGCTGGTCATGGTATGCGCGGGAGTCTAGGGACATGAAAAATTCGGAGTTTTTGAAGCCAATACCTAAATTTCAAAGATAATAAGGCTTTTGACAAATTACTACTGATCTAAATAAAAAGCCTGATTAAATAAAAAAGAACCCATCTAAATAAAAAGGATAAGAAGAAATAATTTTATTTTTATATGTTTAAAATTGAAAACAGCGAAAAAGATGCAAACTTAACCCTTTGTGTGCGTAACTGCTTTGATCTTAAAAACAGACCAGCTGAAACTTGCAAAATTGTACTTTAATCCAACAAAAAATTATACATGTTACATATTTTTAAAGAAAAGACAAGGGTTACACTGAATGTATACATATATGCTGTACTTTAACATGAAAAGTTGTTTTTTTTTATTGGAAATACGTGGACAGATTTGTCCAGCACAATATAATTCACGTTCCTGAAATAAATTTAAATGCAAGTTTTCAACATTTTTTTTTTTTTTTTTTTTTTCTTTTTGGCAAAGACAAGTGAAAAACAATATCCTTGAACATAAATGTCCAAGAGCAGCTGCAAAATGACTGAACAACATTCAGGTCAAGCTATCCCAATTTTGCACAGGCATAATTGGAGAGTTTTTAAAATACATATATACTATTTAAAACAGAATGCTCAATGCATAGTTTCTAAAAACCATGAAGCTCCAAAGCAGTGTCGGAGTGCAAGACACCGTGGTTAGTTTCATGAAAACATCATTTTCTTCATAAAATTTGAATCGTGCATCACCTTATAACTTGCCATTTGCTTGGAGATGCGAGTGTTTTTAACGAAAAACTAATAAATTTGGATACAATTAAAATGGATGTGAAATTCGAGCACATTATTTTAGCGGTCGTGTATGTCGCAGATCTTCATACAAAGAACAAAAAAGAGACAGAATGACTAAATATTCCATGAGGATAGTAACTATATCACTTCTGACCCACACGATTTGATATTTAGGATTGTTCTATGATCTAGTTGTGCACCTCCCCTTTTGGTGGCAATCGAATGGATAGTTTATGTACAGGACCGCCCAAAAGATTCGAAATACATTACGCTCTATGGGCCGAAATCCATTAAACTCGCCTAACTCAAAAGCTATTAGGCGTAGAATGTCGAAACTTCATATTTTGGATAGCTGTAACATCTAGTAGTGCACCTCCCCTTTCGGTTCCATTCGACTGGATAGTTTATCTACAGGACTGTCCAAAACATTCGAAATACATTACGCTCAATGGGCCGAAATTCATCAAAGCGTTTTTTACAGGTATTGGGCTATTTCAAACGACTCAGAAGTGATATAGTTAATGCTGTAAAGAGTTAGAAAATGAATTTCTCCATTAAAAAAGTGTCTTTATCATTTATAGTTCTGCTACAGGAACACTCAAAAGATTTCCAATACATTACGGTCAATGACAATTTTAGGGGCATTCATCCATTTCAAGCACAATACCGTCCTACCACATAAGTTAGGTAATGGTCCGACCACGGTCGCATGCCTCCCTCAAGAACTATGCCAAAAGTCGCCAATCTTGGCGACTTTTGGTGTACGTGTGTGCATATTTAATTCTCAAATCTCAAAAACTATTATGAAATTTCATATATAAGATTGTTGTAACATCTAGTTGTGCATCTCGATTTTTGGTTCCAATCTACCCAATTTACAGGACCACCGGAAAGAATTTCAGTACCTTAATGTCTATGGACATCTTCAATATAATACAATTGTAGTCAGTCATTGTTTGGTATATGCCCAAAATCTCGCCGTCTGTCCTCGACCTTGGCGAGTTTTGGCGAAATATCGCCAAATTTGGCGATAGCCACAGCCAGTCATTTGGTCCATGCCCAAAGTATCGCCATTTGTCATCGTTCTTGGCGAGTTTTGGCGAAATATCGCCAAATTTGGCGATAATCTGTCATTGTTTGGTTCATGCTTAAAATCTCGCCATATGTCGTCGATATTGACGAGTTTCGCCAAAATATCGCCAAATTTGGCGCTAAAAATTATTTCGTATTTTGTATAACTCTAAAACTAACCCGTAGATTTTTTAACTTTTGTATTTAGAACTATTGTAATATCTAACTGTTTTCAATATCTTTTTTGACAGCAATCGACTGAGAATTTATTTACAGGGTGAGCCAAATGACTTTGAATACATTGAGGTGTATGTATGCATTCAATTCATTGAAAGTGTGTGGTCAATGACTACTTTGGCTATCCCCAAAATCTCGCAGACTATCTCAAGTTTGTCGGCTTTTGGTGAAATATCGCCAAATAAAGTGTCAGAAGGAAATCTTTCAAATTGAACTCAGCTTGGCGATATCGAAATATTTGGCTGGAAATCGCTAAACCTTACTATTATTGATATTTTATCTCTTTCAAACAAATAAATTTAGAGGAAGTGCGTCGAAAATATTTTTGATCTAATGGACGTGCAAGGAAGTCATGTGTTGGACACATCAGATTTTTTGGTTTTAGTGAACTATGACTTCGGTTATAGTGAACTTAAAAATTTTTGGATGGTAGAGGCAAATATTGTTCAATTCCCATTAACAGTGTCTCTTTTGTGTTTGAGTAGAGTGTCGAGTTTTACACTATCAGGTTGTATAAATGTTTATAATTGCAGGATATGGGGAACGAGCAACCAATACGCTAAACGTGAAAAACCCCAACTCCAAGTGGTTCCAAACGCTGTAGTGTTACAGGGACTAGCTACGGTGCGATGTTGAGAGAACAATTGATTCCAGCATTGCAAGAGAGACATTGTTTAGAAACCACGGTATGTATGCAGGATGAAGCACCCCTCACACTGCTAGCATTGTTAAAAAATTGCTACATGATACCTTTGGTGTGGACAGAGTCATAAGCAGAGGTTCCGACAACTCTTGGCCCCCACATTCACCGGAACTTAATCCTTGTGATTTTTATCTGTGGGGACATCTGAAAGATATGGTTTATAGAGAACGACATGCCTCTTTTGCTCAATTGAAATCTAGCAGAACGAGACGTGAGGTGTGTTACACCAGAGATTTTAAATGCGACGGTGAACCATGCTGTTTTACATTTTCAGCATGTGGTTACATCAGGTGGATCGCATATTGAGCATATCATGTGATAATTTCATTGAATAAATAACGGTTTGTTTTCCAAACCGTCTTAATGGATTGTTTAATTTGTGATCTTAATTTACGTTAATTTTTGATTACATAATACTGTAAAAATATAATTACTAAAGCGAATTGCATGGAATTTTGATAAACTGTAAATGATGTTTTATATTTTTTGTATGCCTCTAAATTCCAGCATTGTTCTTTCGTTCTGTAAATAAGCTCTCATCTATCTCAACTACTTTTTCAAGACCACTGATTTTTTTTTAAACTCATATTTCTGTTAATACTGATACACAAACTTCTCTCAAGTAGTTGTTCCAATCTACAACTGTATTATGATTCATATCCAGTTGTTTTTCACACCATTTGGCTGATGTCTTGGGTCTCGCAAAGGGCAAGTGTTAGCTTATTTTCCAGGTGGCCCCTAAAGTGATGGCCGGACCCACTGATGTTTTTTTGTGTCTCGCAAATGACCAGCACTAGCATATTTTCGAGGGGCCCTTCCTCTTTTGTTTTTAATAGTTTGTTATTTTTTAAATAGTTGTTCTATTAAAAAAAATATTTCGTTTTCCTAAATCACCATTTTGTTTATGTTTCTGCATCTTGGGAAAATAATCACAAAAATCAATCGTGCTTCCTCTGTAGCTGAATCTCACAGCCTTTAGTGTCCCATACGTGTTGCTGAACGAGAAAAGCCAAAATAATGGAACCCAGAGATTATGAACCAATCAGAGCAGAAGAGGTTGCAATCCCAGAGACGTTCCACAGAAAAGTGCCAACTCACCAGTTTGTTGACAATCGCCAAGTGGTAGGCTAAAGCACATTTTCACTGTTCGTTCAAAATACAAATGTAGTTGTAAAGATTTTTAACGGCTAAAACATTAGTCTCATTTAAATCTTATAACCAGAAATAGTCACAGAAATCTTCAGAGTAAATAGAATTTTACAGTGGCGTATGCAGACTTCCTTCAAGGGGGGGTTATAGACATAACTTTGCGTTAAAATGCATAGTATTTAAGCTAAAAAATGAAAATTTATGGACATTTTGTTAAAAAATTTTTGACAAGGGGGGGGGGCGGGTTTGAACCCCCAACCCCCCCCTTGCATACGCCACTGGAATCATAATTGTTGAAAGAGAAAATGGGGGGAAGGTGGTGATACCTCTTAGAATATTGCTTATAGCATTCCAAATTTTAATTTTTAAGTGAATTACCAAATGAGTGCAGTTATCTAAAATTAAAGAGTAAGGATAAATGATTAATAACTATTCAAATGGTAATGATTAATGAACTTCATTTAATATTATAAAGCTATCTAGATATTATAATGAATAATTTTATCTCTTACAAACAAAAGAGTAGATTTTAATATTTAACCGCGCAATAAAACTCTTTTTGAGTATTATATTATTTTTCCTTAAAAAAAGAAAGAAAAAAATCCAGTAAATCGTAATCCACACAGTATAGACAAAATCGATGTTTATTTTATGAATGCATTGTGGATATACATTGTTTATTTACATACGCCACCTGCCACCCCAAGAGTCAAGCAATCTGAACATGGTCTGAAATTACAAAATACTTTTATCTGATTCTAAAAATATTTTTTTCACAATTAAAATAATTAGAAACCAATCATGAAACAAAAAATTAAATAAGGGAAATTTTTTAATATTTTTTTTTATATTCTTAAAAATTTGATTTCTATTAAGATAAATATGCAAAGTGTTCTTGAACTGAAGTGAATTATTTAATAATATCTTTCTTATCAGCCAAAAGAGATAGCAAGCCAAATCGAGCAACCTACTAAAATCTAGTAACCCAGGACAAATCGTTTCAAGTGTGAACACAACTGGCGCGAACGACGCAAGTGTGAAACGCATCTCAGTATTTAAAAACCCTTTAAGTTAAACTATATATCTTAAAACACATACATAGCTGAAAGCAGATTCTTTCAGATGCATCGGATACGGTCCGAGCATGTACATACTCTCTTTTATATTATTCTCATCTTCTCATATATAATCTTTTTAAAAATAGACTTAAGAAACTTGATAATAGACAACCAGAAAAAATAAATACACCACTGCCATGATATAGTGAAAGGAGCAGGCATAAAAAACAGTTCAAGCTGCAATAAAAATGAAATTGAAATACCAATCAAACCAAATATGACTATATTCAAAAGATTTTCTTGATAAAGTACAATTTTCAAATAATCTAAAAAACACAAAGAAGCATTTTAAAAATTTATATACAATTTTTAAAACATTCCAATTTTTGTTGTTTTAGCTGTTGTTGATCATGTTGCTAAACTTCATTCTTTTAAACTATTTTTAAGGAATGCGAGAACAAACATTTATACGATTTTCACAAAATCTCAAAATCTGTGAAATATTTAAAACTGTTTTGGCATCTGGAGTTAAAATTTGGAATTATTTTAGATGCAAGTTAATTTGATTATATCAGAATCCCATTTTTCAGGAATAATGCAAATATGCATGGAATTTTCACAAAATCTCAAAATCTATTAAAAAATTTTTAATACTTCACACAAGGAGTTCAAGTGACCACCAGTGACGATACTAAATTTTATTTAACTCGCTACGTAATCGATAAATATTTTAATATTTTGAACAATTTTTGCAAAATCTCAAAATCTAATCAAAAATTTTAAACAATTCCAATCCTATAGTTTTAGTTAAGTGACCACCTATCATGTCACTCAATTTCATTTCATTAGCTTTAGTTGTTATTACGTGATCTGCAAACATAAATGTAAGCAATTTGAAACAATTTTCATAAAATCTAATCAAAATTTTTAAATTCAACGCCTATATTTTAAGTAGAGTGGCCACTTATCATGTAGCCAAATTTCATTTCATTCTCTTTAGTCATTTTTACATGTGATGCACGAACAATAAAAGCATCACAGACAGAATGACAGAACAGCAGGCAGATATACTTTTTTTTTTTAGGGTTGTACTGTATTTTGAGGTGCTTGATGCTATTTAATTAAAGCATAAAAATTATCTCAATCATCTCCAATCTAGACAGTACTTGTTAATAATTAGTCAACCCTTTATCAACACGACTATGTTTATTTGCACTTCTGTTTCAGCTATATGCTAATTAATGCACATCATCGTGCATGGATTGCCATAATTGAATAGATATTTAAAATCTTATGACTATTCAATTTTTTTTTCTTTTTAAACAGAGAATCCCTTCTTACAGGCATGCCACACACTTAAGCAGGGATATGTGATTTAAATCAACTGATTTAAAAAAAAATCCTTGATTTAAATCAATTTATATCAAATGCCGAAAGAAAAAACTTATTTTAATCAATAAAACTGGTGATGTGTGTAATTTTAAAAGTTTAAACGAAATTTTAAAATATGAGAATGAAAGTAATAACAATTTAGAACAGAGGATGATCAAAGACAACTGATCTTGTCCAGTTGAAAGCTCTTTAATGATGGAAGTAAAGTTCCAAAGTTTTACTTTGGATATAATATGTACTGATACTTTTCATCTTATTTTAAAAATTTTATGGGGAGATCACCAAATTAAGTATGACGTATAAGACAGGGACATATTGGGGCTTAGGTGAAATTGGGATTTTTGTTAATTGGTTGGGAATAATCAAGCTTTTGTGAGAAATTCTGTCCTTTGGACCCTCTCCAGAATTTCTTGCTATGTGACTGGTATAAAAACATGTTCTAAAAAAAAGTATGTAGGGCTGGCATGATTTTTAGGTGACATTTTTCAAACTGTGCCACAGTTCCTCTCTACTTTCCTATTGTATTGTTTTTTGGGGGGATTATGTTTTTACAAATCAAATGCAGTAATTTTTATTTTAATTGTATTAACTGTTAATTATTTATTGTCTAATGGTAGTAATTAACCTGGAAGTTTAGCTTTACCTTACTAACTAACTAATACCTTTTGTCAGGAGATATAATGGTCTGGGTGACTCTTCTTCTATAGCTCAATAGCTTGTTTTTTTAAATTACTACTAATTACCCTTTTTTTGGGGGGGGGGATTTCTAAATAATTACCCTTTTTCTTTAAATTAATTCTGCCCTTGTTTTCCCTGTCTCCACATGAAAGTTTTTAAAATATTTTTTACCTGATTATGTCAAAAACCAAACCTGTACTTGTTAAACGCGGCAATAACTGCTTAAATACTGCCGGGAACGGAAGCCGTAACGCCCACATCAGGCGAGCAGAAAAATACATACGCCGCTTACGCAGAACGCGTCGAATGACGTCACTGCCGGATTACGTCACGGACAGCAGCACACGCGGCTAGTTCAACAAGTCAGTCAAGACAAACAAGATGGCGATGTTGCCGCGAAGCGTTGGGCCGGAAAGACAACTTTAAGTTACTTTATGGATGGTAGTAAGTAAAAGATTCAAACTGTAAATATAGAATTAGTGTGAGAAGAACTTAAACCGGTATTTGGCTGAAATTAACAGTTTTATGAACTGGAAATAAAATATATGTGATTAGTACTGGGCCAACAGATCATTCGGAGTCGAGGTCTGGTTGAGTGTGGACGTGGTGTGGATCAAGAAAGAGCGACTTTTATCAGCTCAGCGCAACCGCACAGTTTTTTTTTTCTTCTACGAGGATGTGATCTTTTGCAATCGTAGGCCTGAGGGCCAGCACGTCATGAAGTTCACCATTGCATTTTACTGTTAAATTTCTTCTCGTTTTATATATATATATGTTTTTTTATTACTACTGAGCTTCGTCAATCCCGCCATGCGGCGCGAGCCACTTCTGTGTGGGCACCAGTCCCTCCTGCACCATGATAAGATAAGACCACCGAAATCGTTTTTTTGGGGGCCTCGTGCCCTCTTTGGCCTTGTATTCACGCCTTTCCACTGAGCGGTCTTCAGCATCCTGTAATTGCCACGCCGATGCGGCCGTGTCTCGATGTCAGACATGTCGTTCCAGTGAGCCCGATTCTGCGCACCCAAGTTCCGATGAACCACATCAAAGCCTGATCGACGTGACTGGAGCACCAGACCCCAGCGTTCCGGCAGACACCACCGGTGAGCCTGTTCCAACTTTCTTTCTTTTCTATCATCCTCAAGAACTCTAGTGCCACCAGGGAGTCTAATTCCTTTCACAGCTAGCAATCCAAGTTGAAGAACTTAATAATTCTTGTAGCTTTACATTTTTAAGGGGGGGGAGAATTCAAGATATTCTAGTTAATTATAAATCCCTGTAATTTAATAAGTAAATACCTCTGTGAAATAATCATGGTCCTGAATGGGTTTGGCCTAGGGATTGATGTGAGGGACTCATCAGGCCTGTCTAATTCTGTTTTCTTTGTAATGATGGTTTCCATTTTATTTTTTATTTTTTTACGAGTGCAGTAATTTAATAATCTGAGTTATTTATGTATACATAAACTTGGGTACCCAAATTATATGTTTATAAGATCCTAAGGTATATGCCACAAATGCGGAAGTTATTTCAAAGTACAACAATTAAATACCTAGATGCTAAGCTACCGATCCTATTTTTTTTTTTTGTTAGGATGTGCATAAATAAATTAAGTTGGTGATCTTCTGTTTGTCTCTGTGTTTATTTTACCACACTTCTATCACACATTTCCGGCAAGGCCGAGAACTTTGGGTTATTTATCTAACTTTTGCTGTCACAACGCATGGACTATCTTATCTTTATCTTAATTTTGTCTTGGAAATTTGCTTAACTTGAAATCTAAATTTTACCTTCGCTAAGTCAGTTTTTCACGGCCGTGGTAGAAAATACCACATTCCTGCCAATGTCTATAGAGTGAACTAGAGATGTGAATCGTCCCAAAGTTTCGAGAGAAGGTACAATTCAGAGTTCTGATGACAAACTTCTGTATTTGGTTCAGTCATGATTAAAAGTAAAAAGAAAGGTTGAAATTAGTGATTTAAAAATAGTTGTAACTGAATATTTTGAAAAACAATAAAGGAAAGAGGAGTCAAAAGTTGCACTTGTCAATTCTAACATTTTCTATTTAATGCACAAAGTAGTATGATGGCTGTGTAGTATGGTACAGCACACTCTAATAATTCAAAGACAGAAACTGCAAATAAATGAGGTAAAATGGCTCTGTGACATGATGAATAATGTGTTTTTGTTGTTTCGGAATAAAAGATTGTTCTGTTACGTTTTTGCTCTTAAGCACTGTCCCTCTATAATGTAACTGATTAGATCATATCATTTTACTGTTGCATGCTAGCCCGGTCGCAGAAACCATGCGACGCTCGTCGCAGATTCTTGAGAAGGTCTGCAGACTATTTCAAGAGTTCACATCGAACGATCTCACAGACTGCACCCAGTGATTTAATATCAAATCTTTCTCCATCCTTTTTGTGATTAATCATATTTTCGTTCATTGCTAGCCATATGATAACTTTTGTAGCAATAGTTAAAATTACTACTTATTTTTGATAAATAATGATTGTTGCGCCAAAATATTTCTTAATCTTTTGGGTGAGTTTTTATTTTTAAACCAAGTTTTGAAATTTTGTTCCATTGAAATATAAAACATGTTCGTAAAATTCATTAAAATGCTATTTGAAAAAAGTGAATGACAGAAGAGATTTGTTGGCCAAAACTTCACAAATTGTGCAAATCAGCTCATTAATCTATGTCAAATAAGCAGCAAATTGTGCAAATGCTGCTTATTTGACATAGATTAATGAGCTGATTTAAACATCCATTTTATGGGTAACCTGCCATGTACCAGCAGACTATTTTTGTATTTTTAATTACCTTGCAGACTATTTTTGTATTTTTAAATCTGCGTTGCAGACTGGTACAGAAAATTCTGCAACTGGGCATGCTAGCTTAAAGAAAGCTGTCAGAAATGTTATTACAAATACATATGCACTTTCATTGACACATAACTCGCATATTACAATTGCCCCATGAATCTGTCATAGTTGCTACAGGTTATGACAATTGTAACATTACATTAATTGACATATATATACACATTAAAATTTGACTCATGTGTAGGGAATGCAATCCCGCACTGTTTTTTGTCCTGCTGGATTTCGGGATTGAGATTCATTGATCCCGTAATCCCGTGGGATTGACATTTCATTTAGTTAGGACTTCATTTCAACAGAGAAATGTTTAAAAAAATAAATAAATAAGATTTTAAGCACTACGAAGTTTAACTTTAATAATAATAATTAATCTTATGAGATAATTAATACAATAACTTAGAAATATGAAAATTATAATCATGATATCCAGAATAATATACTAAGTTATGCCTTATATTAGTTGCTAAAAATGGGGAATATACAATTCATAGATATGGTAACATACTTACGTTATTTCCTTAGTTGCTGAAAAAGTAAGGTAAAAAATCGAACAAATTCAATGAATCATTTCGTAGTCTAGATTTAATTTTAGTAAAATAATTTAAAGTGCGAATTATAAAAAAAAAAAATTAAAAACTAAAATGAAAACTTTTTATAATAAATTTGTGACTTTTGACTAAGAGATAAATAGTATGAAATATTTCAGTTCATTTGGGGATTGGGAACTTCACGAAAAATTTATACTACAATGTTTAGATTTAGATGTTTGATCCAGACTCCCGTTGGAAGATAATTTAAAAAATAAAACTTTATTTATTCGTTTATTGTTAGATGAGAGACATAAATATGCAAAATTTTTCGGCCCACACAAATATTTGCGGGACTAGTCCCGTGGGATTCACACTGAGAAATAAATTATTTTTTATTACAGTTTCACGCTGCTTTCCCAAGTGACAAGATATAAAGAGAAGCATATGCTGATTTAAACCACTTTTTAATGACTCTGGAAGGAAATAAAATCATGGTGGAAGGTCGTGTTTCGGCGGGTCAACAAAAATTACGAAAGAAAATAGTGTTTTGGAGAGTCATACATGTTTGCATACAAATTCTTGTATAACACCAGATCATCTTTGTTTGATCTGAGACATTTTATGATGAAAGGCTCAGATTTTTCATGCCACCTTATTAGTGTATGGGGCTCATTTTACTAATAAGGAATTCTTTTATTAAGGGATCATATACAAATTTAAAATATATAATTTTTTGAAAGTTAACGAGAGAAATTTTTCTTCCATGTAAGCTCTTTACCTACCTTATTTTAAACATTTTTCCCTATTTACACAGTCCACTTACCTCTTATCGTTAAAGAGTTAAAACACGATACCAACTTTTTCAGATATCCAGTATATATGTTAACTATAGCTAAATTATCAACTGCCGAAAATCAAGAATTTTTTCAACACTTCCAAATTATGTAACAAATTAATAGTAGAGAAAGCTTTAAAACTTGTGTTTGTTATGAAACAATTTGAACAGCTGAGTCTAAAATTCTCAAATATCCTAAGATTATATATCTACAGTTCATAAATTTATTTTTCATCATGTTGTTCTTTTTCCTAAATAAAATTGTCTTATATTTCAAAAGCAATCTATTTTCAAGTATTTGCTTCACAAATATTTTTTGATTTACTTAAAAAAAAAAAAAATACAGCTCAATGACTGGTATTTTGAATAAGGATTGTTTTATTGTCAAAAATATATACATAAATGTTACATAAATATGTATGTATATATACAGTTTCCAAAACACTCATTTGAATCAAATAAATCAATTTTTTTGAAAAAATAAAAACCAACAACCTTGCACTTAAGGTTCCTCAACTGTATTTGTATCAAAGTGTATATTCAATTTTTACCACCACCACCACATCAATCCCTGACAGAACTTTCTATGCATAGCTTCTGATATCACACAGTTAAGGTTTTTCTCACGCATCTAAACTTCCAGTTTTGAATTAAAAGAGACTTTTTTTACATACTTCACACGTGTCCTCTATATTGTGTATAAAAATATGCAATCAAGTTCACTTTCTCACAGCAATAAAAAACTTTATTACATGTTTTATGCATGATGGTTCTCTTACAGTGTAGGAATAGAGATGTGAATTGATGCACTCTTTTTAATGAGTTCCTTCTGACACAGGTCACATGTATAACATTTCTCTACTGGATGGATAGGAAGATGTGTTACATTTTCCTACTGAAAAAAAAAGCTTTATTACATAGGCAACACAAAATTTTTCATGCTTGTATGCGTATGAAGATGTGCATTCAATTGTTTTTTACGAAAGATTCATTTCTGACATGCCATACATATAACGTTTCTATCTGTGGGTACGAAGATGTCTTTTTAAGTTCCTCTTCTCAGAAAAGGCTTTATTATATGTCACTCAGATAAGGTTTTTCCCCTGTGTGTGTACGAAGATGTCTATTGAAGCTTTTCTTATGAGAGAATCCCTTCTGACATATGTCACACACATAAGGTTTTTCCCCTGTGTGGGTCCGATGATGTGCATTTAAGAGTACCTTAATAGAGAATCCTTTCTGACATATGTCACACACATAAGGTTTTTCTCCTGTATGTGTACGAAGATGTTTTTTGTAGTTATCATTACGAGAGAATCGTTTCTGACATATGTCACACACATAAGGTTTTTCTCCTGTATGTGTACGAAGATGTTTATTGCAGCTTTCCTTCCAAGAGAATCTTTTCTGACATACGCCACACACATAAGGTTTTTCCCCTGTGTGGCAACGGAGATGTGAAATTAATTTTCCTTTCTCAGAAAAACCTGTATTGCATATGTCACACACATAAGGTTTTTCTCCTGTGTGAGTACGAAGATGTGTATTGCAGTTTTCCTTATGAGAGAATCCTTTATTACATATGTGACACGCATATGGTTTTTCACCTGTGTGGGTCCGATAATGTGTATTTAAGACTACCTTCTGAGAGAATCCTTTCTGACATATCTCACACACATAAGGTTTTTCCCCTGTGTGAGTACGAAGATGTGTATTGCAGTCTCGTTTAACAGAGAATCCTTTCTGACATATGTCACATTTATAAGGTTTTTCACCTGTATGGGTACAAGTATGCTTCTGTAAGGTTAACTGAGTAGAAAAGTTCTTCTGACATACATTGCACTCGAAAGTTTCCTCACCTGTATCAGGACAAGAATCAACTTTTGAAAGAGGAAGCTGAGAAAATATCACTTGGCAAGTGTCAGTGTCCCAAGTTTTGACATCCATAGGGGGAAGATGCCAACTGATGAAATTTACGTAGTACAGATCACTAAACAAATAACTTTAACGAGACAATATTCCTTCAGCAGTTTTTTTTTTCCTCAATGTATATATAAATCTTTCAACAAATGTTTGCAGCAAGCACAGGTGTTTAATTCACTCTATTAGTTCATTTACATTAACATCTGATGATTTTCGAACAATTCTGAGAGTCAAAAAGAAAAAACAAATGAAATGAAATTTTTCTTACTGTTTTTCAAGAATTCCCTTTCTGTTAAAGAAAACACAAAATTTTCATGACTCGAGTTTTCTCACATGGAATGAAATGTCTGAAGATATTTTATGTCTTCATTCAAAGTAAATAACTGGAACTTTCAAAACAGGCTACTGTGTTGTTTTCATTGCCCGCTTCTGATCAAATTCAAATCTTACTCGGTGAGACTTTGTGGTAGGAAGAAATTACAAATGCACCGGACAGTTGTGAAATCTGCAAAAAATAAATAAATAAGTAAAACAAATTAAATAAAATATAAATTAAAAGAAGATTAAATTTGTCAGTCAAATATAAAAATTCTCGGAGTTTTGCAAGAAAGGAAATAACAATAAACTTCTAAAAACAGTTGGGACAGTAGGCGAACTAGGAGGGTGCTCAAGATTAAAATCGGGTGATGAAAAAATAGAGGTGTCCCACGTGTCATCCTATTTTACTGTATTTTTAAAACATGTGTACTTTCAGGAATGTTTTATTCCGGTTGAAGTTAGATATTGTACAGAAGAAGAGGTTATCTGAAAATAAGACCAGCTGCAATTTATAATGACAAATTTTCACTTAATGAGTTGAAGATTATTCTTTTCAGTCAACTATTTTCCAAGACCTTTTAAATATATATTTACACCATATTATGAAGCTGAAAATATCGATATTTTATTCAGCTCCAATTCTAACCATCAAGAAAATTCTTTTTGGTGACATTATGATTTTGGTAAGATCGGTGCTATGGTTTATAAGACTGCACTGTTTATAAGGATGTAGACATTTGATGCGAGATATTACCACCACCATCTTGGTACAAACTTGGTTTCTTGGCAATCAAATTTTGGAGGTTGATATACACTGCCCTCCAAAAGTTAAGGTACAACCTGTTTTTTCGAAGCTGACCATAAAAAAAAAGGCAGCAACAAGAAAATTTGTAGTTTATTTGCATAATAGTAATGAATTTTAACAAAACATATGCAAAAATGATAGTCACCACTTTTACTTTTAAAGAAATGGATACTTATATAAGAGTGGGAGAAAATGTGCAGAAACTAAATTTTTGTATGTGCTTGTTGATTGTAAGTTTTGTTGTTAATTTCGTTCAAGACAGTCTAATAATGTTCAGGAGAAATCGCTTACCTGATTCTTTACGGTGGATTGGAAATGGGGTTGTCACAAGCTGATGCTGCTAGACGCCTCAATGTGTCTCGTAGTGTGGTCCAACGACTGTGGAATCAATTTCAAACCACAGATTCAGTGTCTAGAAGACCTGTTCTAGGCCGACCACGAGTTACAACACCTGCAGAAGACCATTATCTAGCACTTTCGGCCCGAAGAAGGAGAACCATTACTGTACCCCAGCTTGTTGCAGATCATTTTGTCGCATCGGGAAGAAGGATCTCAGCCACTACAGTAAGAAGACGCCTTCATAATGCAGGTATGTATGCAAGACGACCATTTGTGTGTCCCCTTGAACGGACGGCACAAAAGTGCTCGTTTACATTGGGCAAGGGAACATGTCTCCTGGACCAGACAACAGTGGGCTTCTGTACTCTTCACTGACGAGTCCAGGTTTACATTGCAGTGCGATTCAGGACGTGTACTGGTCTGGAGAAAACAAGGCACCAGATACAACCAACCCAATATTGTTAAAAGACACAGTTTTGGGGGTGGGGGGTGGAATCATGGTGTGGGCAGAAATCTTTCTCGGTGGTCACACTGACCTGACCTGCATGTGCTCCATGGAGGAAATTTGACTGGTGTGAGATATCGTGACGAGATCCTTGATGCCTATGTTCGGCCATATGCTGCTGCTATTGGCAATGATTTCATTCTGATGGATGATAATGCTTGACCTCACTGAGCTGTGCTTGTTGAGGATTATCTTGAGATTTAAGGTTTGGAGCGAATGGAATGGCCAGCTCAATCTCCAGACCTCAATCTGATAGAACATGTTTTGGACTACCTTGGCAGACAAGTGGCTGCTTCAAGTCCTCCTCCAAGATCATTGCATGAGCTGGAACAGTGCATGGTCTTCGCTCCCTATTGAGGTGTCCGACAACTTAATTAGCAGCATTTAGAATCGATGCTGCCAGTGCATTGCACTTAGCAGTGGACACATTCTTTATTAGAACTCATTTTTGTAATGTTTCCACAAAAAGCTTTGATAAACTGTTTTCTCCAAAAGTGTTCTTTTGTCTTTTCACCATATTTGTGTTGTATGTACGTAAATTTCTATGTCATACTCAGTAAAGAACTATTGAGTGCTCAGCTAGTCCAAATTTTTTGCTTCTATATTCATTCTTTCTGTATTATTCACAAAAAAACAGGTTGTACCTTAAATTTTGGAGGGCAGTGTAATCCATAAGTACCAAATATTAATATAAGAAAACTATTAATAACTTCTTTAAAGAGAAAAAAAATTATTTGTTTAAATTTATAAGAAAACTGGTATACGTCATGTTTGCTTTGTGTGCATTTTCTTACCTTTGAATCAAGTCTGAGTATTTAAAAACCCTTTAAGTTAATCTACCTATCTTAAAACACATACATAACTAGAAGGATACTGTCCGAGCCATGCACATACTTTCTTTTATAATATTCTCTTACATAATCTTGTGTTGAAACTTTAAAAATAGACTAAAGAAACTTGAGAAAAATGATAATAGACAACCAGAAAAAATAAATGCACCACTTCCATCATACAGTGCAGAGGAGCAGGCAGAAAAAATAGCTCAAGGTGCCAATAAAAATGAAATTAAAATACAAGGGGTGATCCAATGAAAAGGTACGAAACGATACGGTGGGTACAAATGTAGACTTTATTCAAAACAGACACCATAGGCCTGAGCACAACGATCCCACTTATGAACAAGCCGCAGGATTCCTTGTTCCCAGAATTCCTGTGGCCGTGACGAGACCCAGCCCATCACAGCATCCTTGAGTACGTCGTCCGAGTGGAAGCGCTTCCCTTTCATGTGTTTCTTCAGTGGACCCAACACATGGAAATCGCAGGGCGACCAGTCCGGACAGTAGGGCAGATGTTCAAGCTCTTCCCACTTGAACTCGGCCAGTTCCTTGGCAAAAATGGACACTCCATTTTTCTCATTGACTTCTGGGACACACAGCCTTCCCTGTATGCAGTCCTCATCCGGCGACTAGGTTTTATCTCATATGTTTTTAACTTGCAATGAAAATAGATCTGTTTAAATATTTAACTTAAAAAGAAATATAATTTAAAGTCCTATTTTAATAAACAACTTAATTTAAAATCTGAAAGTAAAGGTACTAAGATCTGGTTTGGAATTAATTTCAAAATAAAACTGCTGCCCTCATTGGTTGTTTAAAATTTTATAGGATATCACGTTACAATATTTTTAACAATTTTTAATCGAGTGTATTAATGATGTTAGAAGAACCTATTAAAAATTTTTTTACAGACTCTGTGGATTATTGATAGGGCTTATGCAGCACTGGATATCACCGGATATAAGGCAGAGAAGTCGGATATCCGGTAAATGTGATTTCGATATCCAATGAGGCTTTCGATATTGAAAAATCAGCTGGATATCGAATATTTACCGGATGTACAGTGCATCCCTAGTGACAACTGCTAAAAATAGCCAGAAAAGTGACTCGGACCGAGCGGGACTGCGAATGCCTAAAAGTGATTTCCAGGGCTTTTTTAGAATCTGTATCCTAACTGGTGTAAGGGGCCAAAACGTGTCTTTATATATTGAAGAAAAATGAAGATAGCCATAAAAATCTTCCATTAAAATATAATAAACATAAATTCATTAAAACTTTTGGAAATTGTTTTAAAAAATGGATCATTCTATGTCAGATCAACCAGCCATGACATTAACCATCATAGAGTTTCACGAAATTTAGTACATATGTACAACTTTTGATGTGTGTGTCTGTGTGCTGATTACAAATATATCAATTTTATTGAGATTAATTAAGGGTTTCAAAAGTTATGAGCTTTCAAATTTCAGATAAGGTGCCCTGTCATACGCCATCTCGAATGGCACTTATACACACATAAATAGCCATAACTTTCTTAAAATTTGTCCTACGAAATTCAAATTTGTGTTGTTTTGATCAGAAAAGAACATATTTTTACTTTTTTTGGTATTGAACTTGAAATGGATGAATGCTGCTAAAACTGCCATTGACCATAAAGCGTTCGAAATCTTTTGAGTGTTCCTGTAGCAGCACTATAAACGATAAAGACACTTTCTTCGACGGAAAAAATCATTTTATAACCCTTAACAGTATATATCACTTATGAGTCGTTTGAACTAGCCTAATACCTCTGAAATACTCTTTAGTGAATTTCTGCCCATAGAGCGTAATGTATTTAAAATTTTTTGTTTGCGGCCCTGTAGATAAACTATCCAGTCGAATGGGACCAGGGCCGGCCTAAGGCATGTGCGGTTGCACATGTGCAATTTTGAGGGGGGCGCCGAAATGATAAAAAATATAAATAATAATGCAGTGAAAAATAAAAATGTTATGTAATTTTAAATGCAGTTTAACTGTTTGAATGTATTAATTTGTTCAATAGTAAAATGTTACTTAAAAGTACAGTAATGAAACTGGCTCCAAGTGCTCCGAACTGAACAGTTGTAGATACTTGAGTCCCCATCACTTTTACATGTTTAGTTCATGTATTAATATATTTAAACTAGTGTGTCCCCGTCACCACCGCATATCAGTATGCATTTAGATTGGCTACCAAGAAAAAATGGAAATAGGTACATTTGAAAAGTAACTAAGCACTTGTGATAGCCTATATTTTTTTACATCGTCCATAAAATCCCCCACCCCACCCTGCCAGAAAGTACATCTGCATATAGGTAATAGTTTTTCCACCATGATGCCACAGAAACACCGCCTTCAAATTTGGCATGAATATTGCTGAAAAAGTTAAACAATACCTGTTTTCACAAAGAATTAAAAGGTTCCATTTTAAATTATAATTTTTTTTTTTTTTTTATCTACACGGAAAAAAAAATTTAATTGACAAGATCATGATATATATACCTTTATGAAAGACTTCAGAACATGACCAAAATGACATAAATTTCAACTCTTTATCCGAAGTAAGTCTTGATGTCTTGAATTGCAACCTCTTAAGATTACTGTACCACACAAAATTTCTGATTTCAGGGATGTTAACTCCAGCATTCGATTTGGGAGCACCTCGGGAGCACAAAAAATATAGTTTCCGAGAGGCAAACTAAGATTTGGGATCAGAATTAACATGATTTTGGAGCATAAAATTGAAGATTTGGACAGTGTTGGTTCTAGAAAAAAAGGGCCGCTTGGGGGGAAATTTCAAAAAGGGCACTTGGGGTTCGTTGAGAATGTACAGGTAGATAACATATATATAAACTGGCTTGAAACTATCTCATCCCCAAAACTTTGACTTGTAGAGTTGTAATATGTGTTCTGACTTACAATGCATAGTTAGATTTTTTCCAATTTGTCTTAGTTCCCCCCTCCCATTCTTTTGGGGAAAATATCCTGTAGAAGTAAGTATAAGTGAAATAGGAAAAATGATTTGTTGATAATATTTTGCTCTAAACATGACATAAACATGTGAATTAAATCTGTGCATAGCTAAAAGTTTTTTTATTAAAAAAAAAAAAGAAGTTTTAATATCAGTAATTTTGAATTTTCTGCTTAATTTTTTTTTTCTCAAAATTATGTGATGTAGATGTTTATTATTTATAAGAATAGTACATTTATTGAAGAAGGT
Organism: Cheiracanthium punctorium; assembly: GCA_038373885.1. Lineage (NCBI taxonomy): Eukaryota > Metazoa > Arthropoda > Arachnida > Araneae > Cheiracanthiidae > Cheiracanthium > Cheiracanthium punctorium. Next base: position 18,704 of record JAWZYV010019659.1, on the reverse strand, counting down.
TTCAGAAATATTTAGCCAGACATGATTTGTTAGGCTGTAGGGGAAGACAGAGGGACTGTTAATTTTTGTTCCTCAATTTTATCACACTATCACTACTGGACCACAATTACTGGATCACATTCATATACAATATTTCACCTATATTGGTACAAACTTTTAAACAGAAAAGGTCTGTCAGTGTAAGTGGATTAGGATAGATGTGTTTAGCATGTAATAAAAATTCTGAAATTTCTGCACTGCATGATGTATAAAATTTAATAATATAAATCAGAATTTTATTTAAATTCTTTTGTTGGAAATAATTATTCAATGATTACCCAGTAAAGATTTTTAAAGTTACTGAATATATACCTTTATTACTCAGTGATGCCGCTTACGCGCTATAACGCGTCAAATACGCAAAAAATCGATGATGGGACGCAAAAGAAAAGTTTCAACGCGGCCCCCGGGACGCGTAATTTCCATCATGCAAAATTTCGAAAAAAAAAAAGGTGAGATGGTGCGTTCAGACTGCCAATTTTGGGTAAATCTCTAGTAAAACACAAACTGCTCGTGTTTTAATCGGGGAGATTGACATCGTGAATGGCTTTGTGGGCCCGTTTACATGCACACAAATGCGATAATCTTTGGTAACGCTTCCCCTACGTGGGGGAAAAATGCAGGGTAGAAAGATCCCTAGTCGAAAGGAGGCATAGGAGTGTTCTCTTTCCCATGATGCATTGCGAGTTTTCCCCTATACTCTGCTTTTACCCGGGATATATATTGTGCTGTGCACACACGTGAGGCCCGTTTACATGTGAAAATGGAAAATCCCGGGTTAAAGCGGAGTACAGGGAAAAACTTGCAATGCATCATGGGAAAGCGGGGTTGACTCTGCATTAATCCTCCTTTCGACCAGGAATCTTTCTACACTGCATTTCCCCCCCTAAGTAGGTGAAGCTAGGTAGAAAGCAGTGAAAGTCCCGGGATTTACTCCGCATTTTTGCACATGTAAACGGACCCGTGGTTAAGCTGAAGAAAAAAGGGGATTACTTTGACGTTCTTTGCCTTTCTCCCTCCCCCACACTTTCGTTTTCATGTTAGAGGTTGTTCCGTTAGAGATGGTGGACTATCGGAATTGAATAAAGCTTTTTCATTATTTATTTTTAATATTCGCTTGTGTAAATGTAAATAATGATTTGTTTTATATTAAATCTGACAATTATTATTTAGAAATGAAATCTATAAGCTATAGAAGCAGTAAATATTTTAAACAATCTAGAAGAGAAAAGGGGGGGGTGTTCCATATTTTACTGTTGTATATCCTTTCCTTTCTCAAATATATTCCAATTTTCCTTGTGATAAATTTATTAATACATAGTAATTATTTTTTTTAATTAATATAAGATGGAGGGGCGCTTGAACGGTATTTTATTGTAGTTTTAATAATTTAAGATGTTGCGGCTGTTCTGCGAGTACATTTTACTTTCTTAAACATTTCTACCGATGCAGCCTTTCTCCCGGTTTTTACTGTACATACAAAAGGGGATTTTATTATTAGGATTTATTAATTATTAGGATTCAGGGCGTCATCAGGAAGGCTTTACCGTGAAGGCAAAGTAAATGACATGCATGTCACAACAAATTTTTCTTGATTAATTATAATTCATTTTATTTATTTATTTTTTGAAATATAAGTTTTAGGTTATTTATAAATAAGATATTCATACGTATCAGCACACCAAAATGCGTGAGACATGATAACATCAGTCATGCAATTAACCAAATGCTTTTATAATGATAAGGACCCACTTTTTGGAAAAAAAGGACCCGTAAATTTTGGAGTCCTGGCAGTGGTGTAGTCGAAGGGGACGCGGGGGGACGCCGTCCCCCTACTCTTTCACTTCAGCCCATACGTCCCCCCACTTTTTATTCTCAGGGGGGACGATCATTTACAAGGTTTTTCTTTAATTCTGTGAAGAAATTAAAAATTTTTTTTTTTTTTGTTCGCGCGAGAGCAAGTACATCGGTATAAAAACCAAAAGGAAACTTTTGAGTGTTTGAATCGACTTTACAACTGGGATTGAAAGGGTTTCTTAAACACTTCAGTAGTGAAAACATATCCATGAGAATAGAACAGATTATAATCTTTCCGAACGCAGTCTTGGTAAAAAAAAAATCTTTCCGAAAAAGTGACAAAAATCGGGGTAGCGAATAGTCACGTACCAATCTAAAAGAAAATCTGTCAATTTGACATAGGATTGTTGCCTCACCATGGCACAGTGGTTATAAAACTAGAAATGGTAGACGGGCTAAGTGTGAAGGTCCCGGGTTCGGGTCCCATTGCGCGTCTGTCGATCTAACCGTTCGGAGTTTTCCGTGGTTCTCTTCGAAACTTTGCCTAGATACAGGTTAGGACCCCTTAGAAAGACCTCCACGGAGGGCACCCCCTCTTGTGTTGTCTTTCTGACGAGGATTTATAACCGGGCTTCGAGCCAAGTACACAAATCCGCTATACGGGTTTACAATAACAACAACAACATTGGATTGTTCACAAATGTAAATGGAAAAAATTAAGTAGCTCCGATGGCGCTTTCGTAACAGTTCGGAGTTTTCCGTGGTTTTCTCCGAAACTTAGCGTGAATACGGGTTAGGACCCCTTACAAAAACCCCAACGGAGGTCACCACTCCCCCTTGTGCTGTTCTTTTGACGAGGATTTTAAGAGGGCTTCGAGCCTAGCACACAAATCCGATTACATGTTTGCAACAACAAATTAAGTAGATTACACGGTTGATCCAAAAGACTTATTTTAGATTATTAACAAGTAATCAATAATTTAGCAATGAGTTCAATTTAATTAATTAATAAACAAATGATGGTTAAATTAGTTTTATTGGTTGTTTAAGGAATAATTACAATTAATGAATTTGATAAGTGTAAGCAAAAATGAGCGTCCCCCCACTTTTTTTCTTAGGACTACAACACTGAGTCCTGGGTCCCAAGGACCCGTCTCTTCCAAAGTCTAGCGACATCACTGTTACTATTAGACATTATTTGGAATTGCATCAAACAATTTAACTCATACATCAATTGATAACTATATAGAAATTGGGAAAATTGAATTCAGAACACAGAAGATTGCTAGAATAAATGACATTCATGCAAATTTAGTATTACATCCAATGTTTGGAATGTACACAACACCATATCGCATCATTGAAATATATTTGTTCTTCCTCTTTCACTTCTAATTTAATGTTTGCTCATTCATGAAAAGTGAATACAAGAGTTTTAAAAAGCACTATTCTTTAAAATAAATAAAAGTAATTACTACATATAAGTTTTTTAGCAGGTATAAAATAAATATTTTTTTTAACTCACAGAATTGTCCAAATACATGGAATAAAGTTTAACATATTTCAAATAATTAGTGTTGACTCTAGATTAATTTGGCAGGGCACAGCGCCCGGCGGCCTTTTTGTTATCTTTTTAGCGCCCGGCGGCCCTTTTGTCGTCTTTTTAGCGCCGGGCGCCCTATTTCTCTTCTTTATGCGCCCTCCTGCTTTTACATTTTTATTATTAGTAGTAAACAACCAGCACTTTTTATTTCCTACATACCAATTGCGGCCCATCACGATAATACGTTAATTAAAACGTTTACGATTGAGTACAATAATCCCATCATAAAAATAGGTTCGATTGAAAACGGCCCTTTCACAAAAACCGTCTATGAAACCCGATCTTTCCCACAAATGTAATTTATTAAAATGCTTTTTTCAACTACTCTACTCTTTCAGATCGAAATACTGCTACTGCCCTTTTCTTTGTTTTCATTTGCGCGAACCGAACAGCCGAGTAACCCGAAAAGGCCCCTCTTGTATGTTTTGTTTTTGCTGACTCAAGCGAGAAGAAGCCCGATCGGCATTTCACTTAGGAGTTGGGGGAAGAAAATACGGTTGGGAAATTCAAAATTTTCTCAAGTTATCTAAAAATTTCTGATTCCATCTGTCAATCCTCAAATATCGGTGGCTACGTTTGATAAATATGTAGTTGCGAATTATCAAACAATCATTATACCAGAGTTCGTCGCCAGTTGTATATAATTATTGCTCTCCTCGATGTCTTTAATAGTTTTGCAACACTAGCAAGTCCCCCCCCCCCTAAACGATTTGCTCTTTTTAATCGGCTTTCTTAGTACATATTATTCGTAATGTATAACAGTTATTTACTAATCATATATAATTACAGATGATACAGAAAGAATGCCTTAGCAAAACGACGTTTTGCGATTCGAAAATTCCGCGGGATTTGCTTGTTTGTTATGGCAAGCCTAGACAAGGGATATCTTCTAAGGGGGTTGCCTTGGTTGGGGGACTTTTTAAAGAGTTCTAATGTGTATTGACGCGTACATCTTGACGAAACCGACCAAAACTCCAGACCGACAGTGGCGCGGGCAGGGCCCGCCGAACGTGGGAACTTCAACACTTCAGCCGTGTACCACCATGTTCAGTGGCTTTATCTACTCAAATCCACCTGAAAATCCAGGAATTTGCGACGTTTTGCGAACACAGCAATTGAAACACATTATGCTTTTGCCAAAATCAGAGCATAATAATGATCTTTTGCTTTAGCAATGTAGCGCTAGGGTTAGTGGCGCCCGGTGCGGTCCTTCAGTTTGCCGTCCCATTCTTTCTAAGTTTCAGCATTCTGCCCCCATTTCGGTCCTTTAGTTTTCCACTTTATTATTTCTAAGTGTCCTGCCGGCCACCATGTTTGTTTTTTTGCCGCCGGGGCGGATCCCCCCCCTCTTATTACGCCACAGTTTTAATTATATAAAAGTGGAGTAAATGCAGAATTTAGTAAATCAGACTATTGACAAGATTTGGTATTCTAAATATTCATATTATACACCTTCTGATTTTAAAATTCTCAACAATTTAATGAATGAAGAAAAGAAAAAAAAATAATAAAAGCAAATGAAAGCTAGTTCTGGGAAAGGATGTCTTCAGAAAACAAATTGTGTCATAAGTTAACAGCTAGGTTATTCATAAAAAAAAACTGTCAGTGATTTGATTTGATATGGTGTTGTAAATTCCAACCATAGGATGTATTACAAAATTCGCATGAGTATGTCATTTTTTCCAGCAATCTTCTGTGTTCTGAATTCAATTTCCCCAATTTCTGTAGTTATCAATTGATGGATGAGTTAAATTGTTTGATGCAATTTTAAATAATGTCTAATAGTAATAAGGGTAACTTTGAAAATCTTTACTTGGTACTCATTCAATAATTATTGCAAAAAAATAGAATTTAAATAAAATCCTGATTTATATAATTAAATTTTATACATCCTGCATTGCAGAAATTTTATTATTTTTATCACATGCTAAACTCATCTATCCTAATCCACTTACACTGACAGTCCTTTTCTGTTTAAAAGTTTGGACCAATATAGGTGAAATACCGTATATGAATGAGATTCAGTAATTGTAGTCCAGTAGTGATAGTGTGATAAAATGGAGGAACAAAAATTAACAGTCCCTCTGCCTTCCCCTACTGCCTAACAAATCATGTCTGGCTAAAAATTTCTGAAACCTTCTTCAATAAATGTACTATTCTTATAAATAATAAACATCTAAATCACGTAATTTTGAGAAAAAAAAATTCAGAAAATTCAAAATTACTTAGATTAAAACTTCTTTATGTTAGAAGTTTTTTTAAAATCGAAACTTATGTAGATTTAGTTATGTAGATTTAATTCACATATTTATGTCATGTTTAGACCAAAATATTATCAACAAATTATTTTTCCTATTTCGCTTACATTTACTTCTACTGGATATTTTCTCCAAAAGAAAGGGGGGGGGGACTAAGACAAATTGGAAAAAATCTTACTATGCATTGTAAGTCAGAACACATATTACAACTCTACATGTTAAAGTTTCGGTGATCAGATCATTTCAAACCAGTTTCTATATGTTATCTACCTGTACATTCTCGTGGAACCCCAAAGTGCCCTTTTTGAGAACAGGGTGCCCCTTTTGAAAATTTCCCCCCGGCGGCCCTTTTTTTCTAGAGTCAACACTAATAATTTATTTTTCATGAAGCTTTATTTTTAATTTTTTGTAACATACTTAAAAAGGTCTCTTTAAAAACACTAAATTTTCTTTCTTAAACCTTGCTGTTGCTTTAATCTTTTGAAAATGAAAAAAGTATTAATATTTTATTTTAACTATCAATTGTTTTTAATCAGCTTAAAAAATTAACATCCTGTTGCCAGAAGTACTCAAACAAATTATATATTAAAAAAACCTTCTAGAAATTATTTCAAGTTTTTAAAAAAGTTTTTTGTTAAGTTCGGGGGGGGGGGCAGGGGAGATTTGAGTGGATAAAGCGACTGAACATAGGGCCGCGCGACTGTCAGTCTGTAGTTTCTGTCAGTTTCATCAGATGCAACGTCAATACATGTTAGAACTCTTTAAAAAGTCATCCAACCAAGGCACCCCCCTTAGGAAATATCCCTTGTCTAGGCTTGCCATAACAAACAAGCAAATCCCGCAAAATTTTCGAATCACAAAACATGGTTTTGCTATGGCATATTCTCTGCATCAGCCTTAATTATGTACAGTTAGTAAATAACTGTGGAATAATGATTGTTTGATAATTCGCAACTACTTATTTATCAAACGTATCTACCAATATTTGAGGATTGACAGATGAAATCGGATATTTTTACACAACTTTAGAAAATTTTGAATTTCCCAACCATATTTTCTTCCCCCAACTCTTAAGTGAAGTGCCCACGTAGTTCTGCCCTGCTGATCGGGCTTCTCACTGAGTCAGCAAAAACAAAACATACTAGAGATGCCACTTTTCGGGTTACACGCTTAAACCAAACGAGCGAAATTCGATCAGTCGAAGTGATTTTTGGCCCAGTTTTCAAAGGTCAGCTATTCCTTCAGGAGCGTTTTTCTATCACAAGAGCAGAGCAAAATATACCAATAAGCGAGGAGGGGAGTTCTCGGAAAAAAAGAGGAAGCGAGAAAAGGAATTCTCAGCACTTTCGTAGAAATACTGGCAGGTTTCCATGGAAACGGATCGCTCTGCAATGTATCGTTTTTTTCGCTCTTTGGGTTTAAGCGTGTACTCGGCTCGAGCAAATGAAAACAAAGACGATGAAAAAGGCAGTAACAGTATTTCGATCTGAAAGAATAGAATATTTGAAAAAGGCATTTGTAGAAAAGATCCTATTTCATAGACGGTTTTCATCAAAGGGCCGCTTTCAATCGAACTTATTTTTATGATGGAGTTATTGTACTCAATCGTATTTCTGTGAAGGGGCTGTTTTAATTAAGGTATTTACGTGATGGGCTGCAAATGGTATGTAGGAAATAAAAAGTGGTGATTGCTGACTAATAATAAAAATCTGATGTGTCCAACACATGACTTCCTTGCACGTCTATTAAATCAAAAATGTTTTTTTACCCACTTCCTCTAAACTTATTTGTTTGAAAGAGATAAAATATCAATAATAGTAAGGTTTAGCGATTTCTAGCCAAATATTTCGATATCGCCAAGCTGAGTTCAATTTGAAAGATTTCCTTCTGACACTTTATTTGGCGATATTTCACCAAAAGCCGACAAACTTGAGATAGTTTGCGAGATTTTGGGGATAGCCAAAGTAATCATTGACCATAGACTTTCAATGAATTGAATACATCCATACACCTTAATGTATTAGAAGTCATTTGGCTCACCCTGTAAATAAATTCTCAGTCGATTGCTGTCAAAAAAGATATTGAAAACAGTTAGATATTATAATATAGTTCTAAATACAAAAGTTCAAAATTCTACGGGTTAAAGTTTTAGAGTTATACAAAATAAGAAATAATTTTTGGCGCCAAATTTGCTGATATTTCGGCGAAACTCATCAATGTCGACGACATTTGGCGAGATTTTTAGCATGGACCAACAGTGACAGATTGTCGCCAAATTTGGCGATATTTCGCCAAAACTCGCCAAGAAAGATTACAAATGGCGATACTTTGGGCATGGACAAAATGACTGACTATCGCCAAATTTGGCGACATTTCGGCAAAACTCGCCAAGGTCGAGGACAGACGGCGAGATTTTGGGCATGTACCAAACAATTGTATTATATTGAAGATGTCCATAGACATTAAAGTACTGAAATTCTTTTCGGTGGTCCTGTAAATAAACTCTCCAGTAGATTGGAACCAAAAATCGAGATGCACAACTAGATGTTACAACAATCTTATATATGAAATTTCATAATATTTTTTGAGATTTAAGAGTTAAATATGCACACACGTACACCAAAAGTCGCCAAGCTTGGCGACTTTTGGCATAGTTCTTGAGGGAGGCACATGACCGTGGTCGGACCATTACCTAACTTATGTGGTAAGACGGTATTGTGCTTGAAATGGATGAATGCCCCTAAAATTGCCATTGACCGTAATGTATTGGAAATCTTTTGAGTGTTCCTGTAGCAGTACTGTAAATGATAAAGACACTTTTTTTTAATGGAAAAATTCATTTTCTAACTCTTTACAGCATATATCCCTTCTGAGTCGTTTGAAATAGCCCAATACCTCTAAAACACGCTTTGATGAATTTTGGCCCATAGAGCGTAATGTATTTTGAATCTTTTAGGCGGTTCTGTAGATAAACTATCCAGTCGAATGGAACTGAAAGGGGAGGTGCACAACTAGATGTTACAACTATCCAAAATATGAAGTTTCGACATTCTACGCCTAATAGTTTTTGAGTTAGGCGAGTTTAATGAATTTCGGCCCATAGAGCGTAATGTATTTCGAATCTTTTGGGCGGTCCTGTACATAAACTATAGATTCGATTGCGACCAAAAGGGGAGGTGCACAACTAGATCATAGAATAATCCTAAATATCAAATATCAACATTCTACGACCAATAGTTTTTGAGATATGCGAGTTACATACATACGTACGTACGTACAGACGGCATGGAAAAACTGACTACAATAGACTCACCGCAGGTCAAAATGAGTTGCAGTTGCGTTTATATGATCGTGCATGCTAGACTATTATGAGATGCATCGAAAAAATTCTTAAAATTAAATTTAGAGGTAGTCAAAATCGGCTTTTTTGTCGAAATTTGGCCCCCAAAATTTTTCGGGATCACATTACTTCCTTATACTACGTACTAGGAAGTAATAAAAATGTAAAAGCAGTAGGGCAGAGAAAGAAGAGAAATGGGGCCACCGGGCACTGCGCCCTGCAAAATCAATCTAGAGTCAACAGTTACACAATAAATGCAGATAAGAAAAGCAAAGTTTGCCAGCTTGGCAAAAAATTAACAGAGTCAAAATTGCTAGCTTCCCGTGAGTTTGGTTTCCCCTCTCCGTTATTCGCCGAAGTTCGGCGGTGACTTCGCTCTCCGCGTGACGTCACTTTCTCCCGCGGTTCTTCCTTTACTGTTTTCTCATGAGCCGTGATCGCCGCAGCATATCTCTGTAGTAACGGAGACATTTTGTTTCTGATTGGCCGGTCAGAACTTTGGTTTATGCAAATTAACTATTGCGCATGTGAATTGTTATGCAATGTACCTATATAATGTGGTTTCTTTTGCCTGCGAGATATTCTGTGTATGCTAGTTCTGCAAGACGCAAGTCGAAAAAAAACCTCAGTGGATTCAGCAACCTAGTTGTACAGCTATGTAAACTATGCAACCAGTGAACTGTATTTAACTAAAAAAACAACAGTGAATTAAGCAACCTAGTTGTACAGCTAATGTAAACTGGGCAAACACTGGCCCGTTTTCAACTCAAAAAAACATCGGTGGATTAAACAACCTAGTTTTACACCTCTTATAACGTCAGTATGATTAGAATAGCACGTAAATAGCACTTATGAAAACAAACACAATTTAAAATTCCCTTTAAAAACCTTAAACATTGCAAAGATTCGTTAAAAAAGAGCACTTACCTTTATTTTATTTTTTAAATAAACGCTCAGAAATGTCCCCAACACCCACTGGCTTATAACGTAATACCAGCATGCTTTCTTTTATTTAGCTTTATATTCACACCCTATTTCTAACTAACACACACAAATTCTTTTATTTAGCTTTATATTCACACCCTATTTCTAACAAACACACACAAATTATTTTCATACATTAACATAACATATTTCATTCCCTTCCATCAATAACAGAAACAATTTAAAATTCCCAAACCTGACGAAACACGTATTCTTTATGGTTGCCAGTCACAACTACCACTGGCAGGTAACTTCACTTTGGTGGTGCATCGCTCACTCTGCCATCAGATTGTTCACCAATCATTTGTAAACAAAAACATGATATGTGAGTAAACAAAGCACCATATACGGAATATAGTCCGAATTATGGTCATTCATTGTAGAACAATCTATGCTATATGCCCACCAAAATACTCGACCGGAATCGACTTACTGGATAATTTTATTTCTAAATATCGAATTAAAATCATGGGCAAGAAATGGTGGTGTTTGTTAATTTTCTGGATGCTGCAAAAGTCAATGCTTGGAGGTTGTTTCGAATTGCAAGTAACAGTGATGCCATGAATGTGTAAAGTCAATTAATGGCTAATTTGTTTAATTCCTAGTTTATGGTGCTTCTTGGCGATTTTCCAAAAATCGCCAATTTGGCGCGTTTTCCTGTCTTGTCTCTGGGAGCCAAGATGCTCCCAAAGACACTACGGGAGAACGCACCAAAACTAGCGATAAATACACAAAATAAGCAAATTAAAAAGCATAAATATTGAAGTTTTAAACAACAAAAATTATTGTACTTACATAACTTGTTGAACAACTGATTTTTTGTTTTATTTAAATAATCATATTCGTCGTCTCATAAGTCATAGTGGGTTTTTTTTTTAATTTTTATGTTTGTGGATACTATTTTAGAAGAGATTTTCTGTAATCTAAAACAAATTTTAAAATCTAAACACTAAACCATAAACCTAAAATCAAAACACTAATCATAAACCATTCAGGTAAAGCAATTTTCTGAAATCTAAAACCGATTTTCTGAACTCTAAAATTTTCTTTTAGCTGCAATCAGTCGTTCTTTCGTAATCCATTCAAGAAAAAGAGATTTTTTTTTAATCTAAAATGAATTTTCTAAAATCTAATGCTAAAATTTTTCGTTTAGCCACAACCATACACCACGCAATTTAGCAAAGCACGGTTACCTTCTCTCAAAAAGCATATAATCCACAGTGAAAATCCACAAACACAATCAGGGTTGCTACTCAAATCCTGAAATGAAATTCCCCGTATTTTCCCTGTCCTTTTCATGATCAAAAAGGGGACAAACACGACATAGCGCAATAACGGCATATAACGCAATATAGTATCATCTCCTAATATTTTAAATAGTTGTGCATCTTTAATAATATCACATTGATTATTAGCTTAACTAAATTAAAATTATCAACTTAATTTAGTTAAGCTAAATTTAGGGATGAGAATGCATGAAGAGAAAAAAAGAGGAAAAGTGCGCAAGCTTGAATTTAACCGTTAAAATATTTTGACAAGCATCATACACTGTTTTCCATAAAATATCAATCGCAAACCAAATTAATTATTTTTATCTTGATTAAAATAATTCCCAGTACTCATGCATAAATAAGTATTCAATAATCAATTTTAGATAGAGAGTGTTCAATAGAAAAACAGGCTATCATTATTTAAAAAGAGGATTTTAAGCAAATTCCCCATAAATCTAAGGTCAAGGTAAATAATTTCATGAATAGATTTCAGACAATGTCTTTATGTACAAATAAAATAACATAAAAAGGCTGATTTGGAAGGTTTAATATTATTATTATTTACTTTTTTTTTTTGCAAAACTTCCATCAGAAATAGTGTAAAAATTATATTGCAGTGTAATTAGTTGCATTGACAAAAAGTGTTAAAAAATAAATATTAAAAACTGCATTTACCTTTACTTAAAAGAAAAGCAGTTCTTTTTCTCATAGTCAATCTATGCAAATCGTCTTATTTAAATCTCTGTCATGATTTTTTAGCTTAACATTCAAACTTTCAGAAGCATTTAAAATTCAAGAAATTTATAAACATAAATTTAAATAAGCATTCAAGTATTTTGTAGTTGCATTAGAAATGCTTATAAAGAAATACTGAAAAGGAAATACTCATTTACCAAAAAGATTGAACTTGAGTTGGCAGATACGAGATTCGGAATTCTGCCGTGATTATATTATCTACATATTTTTTTTAAATAAAAATAATTAAAATGCGGAATTCCGTGGAAGATTTTTATACCTGTAAATTAAAATTATTACTTATTACCAGCAGTTTGGTCCTTAGTAATGGCAAAATGATTGATGAACAAGTGCCTGCTCATTGGGGAAAAAAAGCAAATTTTTAATAAAATAAACACTTTCACTAGTAAATCTAAAGATTTATTATTATTTTTTTTTAATTCCAAAATCTGTTGGTTGATGTTAGACAATCCAGCAGATTGTTCCTCCATAATTTTCTGTATTTTCTTTTGTAATATTTCGATCTGCTCAGAAACTTTTCGTTTATTTCTTCCTTCATCTTGAAACTTCTGTTGAGCATCTTTCTTTCTCTACAAGGCATCATGGTATGAACTCCTTGCAGATTTTGAAAAAAAAAAAAAAAAAAAAAAACAGAGTACACACGAGGTGACAGCAAGACTAAACAGCAAGAGAGTAAAAACCATAAAAACAACTAGCGTCTAAACGACATGAAAAGTCTCTTATCACAAAATGAGCACGCATGCGCAGTAAGGCGGCTGGGAGCTTAGAAATTTTCAGCTGCGACTGGAGAAGAGGGACGGTATATTTTTGCGCTTTCGCGAGATGGGTATCACAAAATGAGCGCGCATGCGCAGAAAGACAGGACAGTTGCGATTTTAATTTGTAAATATTGCTGATTTGTTTACATTGACGCTGACCGGCTTTTTCAATCGCCAGATTATCAATTGTTTACTTAATCTACGATACCAATTTATTTTCATAGAATTTCGACATGTCTTTCGAAAATAATGAAAAACGGCCCTTTTCAGGGATGGAATATGTGCAAGCATATTCACTTGTTTTGTACATCACTTTTGAAGGAAGCAAAAACTAAAGAGTTATGAGGCTGATGATGATTCTTTTCCTAATCTCTGCATTGAGGAGAGCAATGAAACTCAATCTATAATTCAGAACCTGGGCAAAGAAAAACAGCAGCCAGCCGGATCTCTTGAAGAAAACAAAGCCCTCATGCTTCAAGAATGTAAAAATATAATTGACAAAAGAACTTCGTTTGATGAATTAGCTATATTTAGAGATAAGATAAAATCAATCGAGCCAACCTTGCAAGCATTCCGAGAGTCAACTCATAACTTACCCAATTCATTTATTCCTACCAGTGATGAGTCTGCACCACCCAATAAAAAAATAAAACTGCAGCGGGGTTTTAAACCGAAAAAGAAATTAGTTAAAAGGACCTTGACTAAGCCATCTGCCCAGGAATCTCAAAATATTGCTTTAACATTATTATTAAGCAATCATGAAGATATTCAAAATATCTCTATCTCAAATGTTAATGAAAACACAGAAGATTCTGTATAAACAGGCATGTAAGATATGAGGCTTTTTCATTTTGTTTGAGATTTGAATCTACATATGAGAATTTTTACACTTATACTACAAGCAAATAAAATTAAGAATGTAATATGATAATAATAATAATAATTGCAGCATTTACATCAAAGGACACATTCTATTAATGAAGTTTCAACTTTCTGAACGGTTTCCTCCTGCAAATCGAACTTAAATATACCACACTGTTTTTCAACTGAATTATCTGTCTTGCATTCATTTTCTTCATGCAAATGCCTTGCCATTACTTCATGAAAAGTAAAAAATCAGTGCTGCTGTTAAAATAATAATTATCTAATTTTTAAAAAAACATTAAAAATGGATTCCTTGTGAATTTCTTCTGTATTGCTGTATGTGATGCTTCTTTTTTACCCTGTTTCAAGGGATTCTTCTTCTGGTGTCAAATAGAAAATAATTTTCATTTGTGGAAACATACACGAATATTCCTGTGTATGAACTGTTTTTTCTCATAAATGCCTCATTTTACATCATTAATGCCAATAATTTTCATCGCTGCCTCTGAAAATTAAATCTGCTCCTGTGCTTTACTCCTGCCCTGCTTTATTAAAAGTTAAAAAAAATAAAATTATGCTGCTGCTTAAACAAGATTTATCTAATTTATAAAAACAGAATTTCATCTGACTTTCTTCTCCTTCATTGCTGCCACCTGAAAAATAGTTTGCAACTGGGAACATACACGAATATGATGTATCAGAACTGTTTTTTTCAATGCCTCTTTTTATAATGATTTTCCTCGCTGCCTCTCATAATTCAATCTTCTTTTGTCTTTTACTCCTGCCTTGCCATTGCTATTAAAAAAAAAATAATAAAGATGCTGCTGCTCAAATAATAATTATTTAATTTATAAAAATGAATTCCATCTGATATCTTCTTCTGCATTGCTGCATACAATGCTTTTCCTCACTGCCTCTGATAGTTCAATCTTTTGTTCCGTTGCTCTCTCCATTGTGTTGGGGGACAGCATTTCAAGTTTAACACATTAATCTTTTGCTGGTAGATCCCGACTGGCCATTAAAAGTCGTAAATTTCGCCTTAACCCCTGTAGTGACGATAAGACGTGGCTAATCAGCAATGTCAATTATTCATTTTGTTGTTTGCAGGCCCTACCCATTAACATTTTAGTGTGTACAGAGTACAACTGCTGAATGCAATATTGAACCCATTTCACAGCCACCGTGCAATATACAGTGTTCACAGCATGCATTTTCGCATTTTAGGATGGCATTAAGTTTTCCAGTTTAAGTAATTCCCATCCTTTTCAGTGAGGACCAGTAGCGCAGCCAGAAATTTTTTTTAGGGGGGGTCCAAATTACTTGAACTCGGGGGGGGGATCAGACCCCCCCTAAAATGATCATGTTGCTGTTCACAGGGCCCCCGTAAATGACACCCATATAAGTGTTTGTAGGGGGGGGGGACTGGTCATCTCAGACAGGCACTCAGCACTCATCCCTCCCCCGGAAGAAATGTTTCGCGAATTTTACCTTTACAGAAAACATTTGAAATTTTACCCTCAGGCCCCAGAAAGCGCAGAATCAATGCGAATACCTTTATTCTCACCCCATTGGCGGATTTTGCTCTTGAGGGGCTCGAGATGCAACTCAATTTTGAGGCACCCCCTCCTCAAAATAATAATAATAATAATAATAATAATAATAATGACTAACTCTAACACCTTTACATTATTACTAATTATTTTTAAATGTTTTAATTCCTTTTATATCTAGTTTATGTCTACAAACCAGGGCCTGACTTTCACTATAACACTTTTGTGGCCATGGTACTTTTCAGATTTTGTGTCCTTTAGCTCAGCGGTGCGCAAACCGTGGGTCACGACCCCCGGAGGGGTCGCGAGAAAATTTTTGGGGGTCACCAAATTCCAATGCGAGAAAATTTTTGGGGGTCACCAATTCATTCAATTCATAGAGATTCAAATTTATGAAAAATCTACAATTATTCATTTCAAAGAACTGAAATAATACAAGAGAAGAGACTGACAATTATTATTTTACGAGCGCGATATTCGCGATCGCTATCACGGGCCTTCAAAACCACGTTATCATGCATAGTGATCTGCAAATTGATCATGCATAGTGATCATACATAGTGACCTTCAAAATTATTTTCCATTAAAACAAAACATCGATCTCGATTGGATCCAGAGGATAATTTACGACTTGCGATTTCCAATACAGATCCGAACATAGAAGCAATCATGAGCTCTTTGCAAGCACATATTTCACATTGACTTTTTATGATGTAAAGTTTCTTTAAAGTAATTTTCATTAAAAAATATTTATATCCATTGTTTCATAAAATTATGTGTTGATTCATTGACTGATTTTTATGATGTTACAACTTTTATAACATTTTTATGGTGGTTTATAAGATTGGTGCGCTGTTTTAAAAACGCGTTATTCCAATCGATGACGTCACGACACTCTTTTAAAAACACCCTGTAAGAGTAACTCCCAGAAAGAATTTCAATGTAACTTCGTTTTCAATTAAACAAAATGTCTACTGTCTATCCAGGGGTCACGACAAAATTTTACTCAAAATAGGGGGTCGCGACAAAATTTTACACAAATTAGGGGGTCGCAGATGAAAATAGTTTGCGCACCACTGCCTTAGCTGACTCAATTTTTGTGCCCCTATCGTATTAAACTCAATTTTTTGGCTTATTTCTGCATTTGTGCCCAGGGCACGTGCACCAAGTGTCCGTCCAATAGGCATGGTCTGCTACAAAAGGAGTATTAAAATTTTTAAAATAATTTTTATGTTTATAGATTTGTTCTCTTAAAAAACATTTTTTATCTCAATAATTTTTCTACTACGTTTCACTTTTCATGATTAACACTAAATAAACATCAGCAACATCAGCATACCTCTAAGTATAACCCAGCAACTGCAGTTTCATATTGATTATTTTTCACTGTTACTTAATTACGTCGAATTACTTTTTGTGGACCACTGGCATATGTCTTGTTACAGTCATGAAAATTTGGACTACTTAACAACATCTAATTTTGAAGGTCAGAACAAGGGAAACTTGATCAGAAACATGACTTTGACATAACAAAGTTCAGAAGAATTCTTTACTTGGATAAAATGTACCAAAAATTTAACATTCCTTCAAGAACATATATTTATAAATATTTAAATATATTCATAAATTTCCCGCTTGGAAGTGCAAAACTAAGCAGTTTGATAGTAAAAGTAGACTTTCTGTTTAGTCTAATTTTTGTGTTTATTCAAAAACTGTCAATAAGTTTAGGACTATTAATAATGAGTAATTAGGTATGAATAATATACACACACACACACACACACACACACACTATTCTATATTTTAAATAGAATGAAAAAAACTACAAGAGAAATTAAAAAAAAACAATACTTAAGTAGTTAAAGTACAAAATATATTATTGAGTTAAAAATAAATTCCACTTTATATTGAAAATTGGTATGCTCTAAGCTTCGGTCCTAGGTTTATTATTAACTAGCTGCGTGCCCGTTCTTCGCACGGTAGGAAACGAAAATTTTCCTCACATGTGTAATTTGAATTAATTCCAGTGAAGTGGAATCTAGAAAAAACCAAAATTATTTCACAAAAAAAAAAATTACTATGTCAGCGTCATTCGGTATCAAAAAAGTGAAAAGTTAGACCGTTCTCACTTTCAAAATGCCTTATTTCCGCATCAAGCTGTCTTTTAGGTTCGCGTTTTAGCCATAAGCGTAAAGTTTTCAAAATTATTGGGGGGGCCGGGCCCCACAACCACATATATTCATGTCAGTGGCGTACCCAAAGGGGGTGTTAGGGGGATCATACCCCCACCCCATGAGGAATTTTTTGCCCACAAAATGTATATTCTTCACTCCCTTATCATACACCCGTATACATATATGTGAGTTGCAGAAGTCGTACCCCCCCCCTTGAAAAATTTCTGGCTACGCCACTGATTCACGTATATATAACTTACTCATAGCTGCCAACTACTACGGAATATAATCAACAACTTTTTCTACATGATTTTTCGGTTAAAATACTCGTATAGCAAAATTTTTGAGCTGCACGCGCGAGCTGGTTACTATTTTGAAAAAAATAATTAAAAAATATACTGTTTACAAAAACCGGTTAGTGATTAATTATATTCCGTAGTAGTTGGCAGCTATGACTTACTATATATAAGTGTGCATTATTGGAGTCGCTCGAGCTCTATGGGTCCATAGAATTCTACACCTATGTAAGGTAAGTATTCATGTTAGTATCTTCCTACCATGTTATAAGTTAAAAATAGAAGCAAAGCAAAAAATCCAAAGAAGGAAAAAAAACAAACATTTTCGATGAGATAGTGCATTTTAGACACATCTGAACTTTTCTTCACTTCATACTTTACATTGCATAATCTAAATTTAATTAACAGAGCTTGGAGCCAGAGGAGGGCAGCTTATAGTAACATTGTGTGTTACGTGGCGTCACAATGGATACTAAATCATGATTGAAATCAAAAGAAAATGTTTAAAAGTACAAGTAAAGGTTTTTTAAACGTTTGTAAATGTGTAAAATACTTTTTTATATGTTAGTATAAATGAGTTTTCTGTATTTAGTGGTAAATTATTGGGTGGGCTCAGCCCCTATTCACAATTTATTGGGGGGGCTCGAGCCCCATGGGCCCATATAACTCTACGCCTATGGTTTTAGCGTTAAATACCTCAGGCACTACATGAAATGGAGATTTTTTTAAATTTTAAAATTACGTCATGCAAACCCTTTACAAAAAGAAAAGAGATAAGACTGCGCTATTTATAAAGGCTTTAAAATTGTTTTTCTAGATTACGCAGTTTAATTTTTCTTCTCACAAATAAATTCAGTATTGATAAGAGGAAATCGAGCCAAGCAAAGAAATCGTCTGCTTGGACATAAGAATAAAGGCTGGCCCTCATTCAGCGTTTTTCCGCAGCAGCGGGGTTTTTTTTTTTTAATGGTCAAGGCATTGTACAAGGGGGGATAGAGTGCAGGGGCGGCACCC
>JAWZYV010019658.1:0-23922 GCA_038373885.1 Cheiracanthium punctorium | reverse complement strand
TGCGCTAGTATCCTATCTGGAGAGGCTCAGTAATAATAGGGGTCACACAACCCACAGAGAAGAAACATTTACTGTTGCCGGTAGACGTCTTAAGCCCGACCTGGTTGTTTACGGACAAGACAGGGTTTGTGTGGTGGACGTCCAGGTTATCGCGGAAAATTTAGTCTTCAGGTCTCCCATCAGACCAAAGTCGAAAAATATACCCCGCTCCTCAATCAGCTTGAGGGCCTGCGCCCAGGCGGTGCTTCAGTCACTTCGCTCACCATGTCATGGCGGGGGGTTGTGGCGGAGGAGTCGGCCAGGGAGTTGCTGGCGTTGGGTTTAATTAAGAAGAAGGACGTTAAAGTGTTGGTGACAAGAGCTCTCCTGGGGAATCGGTTAATTTGGTCTATTTTCCAATCCATGACGACCCGACGGGTTCCGAAGGTTGGGGTCGGCTGAGGTTTGGTGTTTAGTGTGCTGGGGGGGTTGTTTAGCCGACTTAGGCGAAGTTCCTGGGGTTTAGGGAAAAAAAAATTTCGTGTAATGGCGGCCTGAACGGGTTAGTATGCGGCCACGTTTGTGACCGCGTGCCCCGGAGAGAGCCCTCTGGTTACAGAGGGTGATGATGCGTAATACAGTTACCGTTCAGTCGCTGACGTAGGTGGCCTAGCCTCTCTCACCTCTAAAGGGACATGACCCTCCTCGTGGGCTGGCCGGGCAACTAGGTTCCTGTTGTGGTGTAAAAATCCTAGGCTAATCATGATCCCTTGAAATTGGGGCTCTGGGGTTAGCAGCTCCATCGCCCCATAAAACCACTCGTTGCTACTGATCAGGATAAAAATAGGGAAGGGGGTCATGGCAGCTGCCAGGTTCCCAGTGGTCTTGTTACTGTCGGTGCCGGTCAGGGCGCGGTTGTTTCCCGTCCGGAGGTCACTGAGTTTAGATGCGTCACTTGTTTGAGGTGCTTTGCATCATCGCGTGGCTTGGGCGTCCATAGAAGTCGTGCGCATCCTGCTGTTGTTAGTGAGGAGATCGATATTGAACGACGAAAGGCTAGGTGGACCGATGAGGAAGAAAGATTGTTGGCATTTAGGGAGGCGGAATTGATTCGTGACAATCAACTAGGCAGGTTCCCTAATCAAGTTTTGTCTTTGTGTTTCCCCGAACGTTCTTTGGAATCCATCAAAGCGTGGCGTAAACTTGTTAGGTATAAGGCTAGGGTAGAAGAATACTTAAACTCCTTTCTTGTGAAAGAAGATGTTATTGAAGGTCCTGTTTCTTCCCCTGTGCATTCTGCTCTTATTCCTATTCAGACTGTCCCAAAGGAATCCAATATTGGGAACGCTAGTGCGGTAGGGGCTGCTGCTGTTGATCGAACTAACTCTTTGACTAATTCGTTTATTGACATGGCACATAGTGCGTGTTATTTTGACGAAAATCCGCCCCCTTCGATCTCTGATTCCCCTCCTTTGAAAGTTGATAGTCCGCCGCCTGTTGTGAGGAGCGAGGAGGAACAGGTTGATTTTAATATTTGGCAAGTTTTGGATCTTTTACCTCCATCTCCTTTTTCTTACCAAACTTTGGATATTCTTTTGAATAATTTTAGGACCTTGGGTGCTGCCAATTTTGACTTTCCTACCGCTTTAATGACTTGGTTTGGGGAACTTTTTGGCCCACCGGCTGAAAGGCGCCCGACTCGAAACGTGGTCTTAAATGAGGAGAAGAAAGTTAGTAAGCGGACGTTTCGCAGGTTCCAGTTTGCTTATACTCAAAGGTTATACAGGCGGAACCGCGCTCGATGTTTTCAGTGTGTGTCAAATAAATGTGTGGAGCCACCGCGGGTTCTGAAGAGCTTTGCTCTCTCTTTTTGGAAAAACCTGCTACAGACACCAGGTCTCCCATATTTTGATAACACGGAAAAGTTCGGTCGGGTAAATATCACCCTCCAGCAAGTTTTTGGCCCTGCTAGCCTTGAGGAAATTCGTAATTCATTTCCTTCAGTTTCCAGTGCTCCGGGTCCGGGCGTAGTTGACGTTATAAAACTTCGTTCTATGCCTTGGATGGTCTTGTTGAAACTTGTTAATCTCCTTTGTCTTTGGCGCAGGCCTATGGGCATTCGCTGGGATGCCGGTCGAACTGTTTTGATTCCCAAGGTCCTCCACCTCGATAATCCCTCCGATTTACGTCCCATAACCGTCTCCAATGTGCTCATGAGGCTTTTTCATAAAATTTTGGCCAATCGGCTCCGCCCCCTACTGGTCCATGACCGTAGGCAGTTAGGTTTTCGGGCGGTTGATGGGTGCCTCGAAGGCTCGGTCGCCCTTGATATCGTCCTCCGTGTGAGGTACGAGGACGGCGACCGGTCTCCGTGGCCTCCATCGACCTGTCTGAGGCTTTTGACTCTGTGTCGCATGCGGCTCTCCTTGGTGTCTTGCGGGATTGTGGGGCTCCTGCAGCCTTGGTGGAGTATATCTCTGCCTTGTACTCCGGGGGTCTCACGGTCTTGCAATTCGCTGATGGGATGTCCGAAGCGATACATCCGCGAAGGGGCGTTTGTCAGGGTGATCCCTTATCGCCCCTTCTTTTCAATCTCATAATAGATCGATTTTTGGCTTTGCTTCCTGGGCACATTGGAGTTCGTGTTTTGGGTCATTTTGTCAACGCATGGGCGTTTGCCGACGATATCTTGCTCTTTGCCGAGACCCCTCATGGTCTCCAGGAGTTATTAAAATCCGCTGAGGACATCCTTCTGGTGCATGGGCTGAACATCAACGCTCATAAATCCTTTTCTATATGCTGGTTGCCCAGTGGAAAGACAAAGCAAATGAAATTGGTTTCTCATAATTTTCAAGTCCGTTCCGGAAGTCTGCGTGCCCTTGGCGTAACAGAAAGTTTTAAGTATCTAGGGGTGAATTTCTCAGCCAGGGGTGTGGAGAGGATAGGTTTCATTAAAGATTTGGTTGTGGAAGGTCTTGTTTCATTGACCTCTGCCCCTCTTAAGCCACAACAACGGCTTTTTATGCTAAAGAACTACCTTCTCCCAAAACTGTATCACATCCTTGGTCTGGGTAAGGCCCATATAGGCTTTTTAAAGGCATTGGATATTAGGATTAGAAATGCTATTAGGAAATGGCTTCGCCTCCCTCAGGATGTTACTACTGCTTATTTTCATGCCAGAGTAGTTGATGGTGGCCTGGGCATTCCCTGTTTACGCTATTTGGGCCCATTGCTAAGATACAAAAGGTTGATGCGCTTCCGCGAACTCGTATTTTGTGAACCTGGGTGTCTTCACCCAAGGGAAGACTGCACTCTAATTGTCAAGGAATTACAGCGGGTCAGGTCGGCTTTGACTGTTGGTGACGTGTTTTTATGCGATCAGAACTCTGTTGAATATTTCTTTAGAAACAGACTTTTCAACTCCGTAGATGGTAATGGACTTCGTGAGTCTTGTAAGAAAGTAAAAACACAGCACACTTGGATAAGCGATGGCACGGCGTTCCTTTCTGGGAGGGATTTTATAAGCCTTGTGCAACTTCGTATAAACGCTCTCCCATGTCGGTCACGGACCTCTCGTGGTCGTCCTATGAGGGATCGCAGGTGTAGAGCGGGTTGTGGAGCTGTTGAGACTTCGAATCATTGCCTACAGGTCTGTTTTCGAACGCATGGTTTTCGAATTAGGCGGCATAATGCTGTCTGCACCTATCTCAAGAGATCGCTTGAGCAGAGAAGTTATCGCGTCACTGAAGAGCCTATATTTGTACTTGAGAACTGTACTTTAAAGCCTGACCTTGTGGCTGTCCGCGAGGATTTGGCCCTTATTTTGGACGCGCAGGTGGTTGGTGATAGTGTAAATCTGGCCACTGCGTCTGACATGAAGTCAGCTAAATATTCTGGGGCTGATCTGGTGTCCCACGTAAAACGTACATACGGCGTCTCCTACGTTAAGACACTCCCCGTAAATTGGCGTGGAGTGCGTAATTGGCTCTGAATTGGCGTGGTGTTTGGTGTCGACGCGATGCGGCTGGGCTGTTAGACTACAGGCTGCTGAGACCTTCTGATTTTCGAGTGCTTTCCACAAGAGTTGCTCTGGGCTCACTGGCGTGTTGGCGGGTATATAACCGAATGACTTGTCGGGTCGCTCCCGGAATGATGGCGCGCGCTTCTGTAGGCATTGGGTA
Source organism: Cheiracanthium punctorium (assembly GCA_038373885.1). Lineage (NCBI taxonomy): Eukaryota > Metazoa > Arthropoda > Arachnida > Araneae > Cheiracanthiidae > Cheiracanthium > Cheiracanthium punctorium. The sequence goes on along the minus strand of JAWZYV010019658.1, from coordinate 19,762 downwards.
GTAACACTTTTCTCCCTACTCCTTGGGGTTAAACAGGAGCAATGTGTTGTCTCCCCTGGTTGGGTTGACTCTCTCTTCTATCTCAGTGCCTCCTCGTGGCCCCGCCGGTAACTGACTTGGGGCAACCCTTGTTCAGGCGAAATCTGGGATTGGATGTTACGGACCCTGGGGCTACCAACCCTTCGGTTTTCTTTGCCTTGGCTCAGGAAGTAAATTCGAAGATTACGAGTCCCGTCGCATGAGACGGGATTCCCAAGGTGTTGGTGCTGGTCCCTCATCGGACCGACCCGCTGACCCGCCAATTTTGCCTGCGACTCTTGCTTAAAGTCTTTTGCGACGAAAAGAGGGCTTGGGGTGCACATAAGATCAAAGCACCCCGAGGTCGCCAACGCCAACATCAATGTTGAGCGTATTAAAGCTCGTTGGACCGATGAAGAGGTCCGCATGCTGGCTCATGATGAGGCGAAGATGGTCAAGCAGGGGATTAAATTCGTTAATCAGGAGCTCCTCTCCCTCCACCCCGAGCGTACGCTCGAAGCTATTAAGGGTAAGCGGCGTCAAGCTGCTTACCGGCGCTTGGTGGAGGAATTATTAACATCTATGAGAGACTCCTCCCCTGCCTCTGTCCACAGCTCTCCTACCTCACCTGATCGTAGGGGATTGCCCCCGCCCCAGCAAAGCGCCATGGGGTTAGATCAGAGTGCTGGCGAGGGCTCGTCTACCATGAGCGACCTCATTCTGGTCCAGGCGTCCTCTACAAGAGGTAGCCCTGTACTTCGGACTCTTAGTCTCGAGGAGGAGGGGGCCCTCCGGCGGTTGGAAGAGCTACCTTTACCCCCTTCCGTTGGAGCGTTTTCCGAGATAGAGTATTTAAGGAGGCGATGACTTTGTCTAAGTAAGCAAGCTTGTCTTGCTGAGTTGGAGGCGGTTCTGCGGTCGGTCTTCCCACCACCACCGCAGTCTGGACCCAAATCAGTTAAAAGGGCCCGGACTCAACCAGCTGGCGCTATCTCGAGACGTAAGGCGAGGCGTATGGAGTATGCTAGGGTGCAGAACGGTTATAAAAAGAACCGTTCAAGGCAAATTAAGAGCACCCTCAATGGTGACGGTGGTGATTTTAAAGTCACCAGGGACTTCGCGGAAGATTTCTGGAAGTCTCTGCTTACTCAGCCCGTCTCCCCTCTTCCAAGTCTACCTGCGGTTGACTATGGTGGCCAAAAAGTGTCAATAGCGGTACTCTGGCGTCCCATAGTCTACGATGAGATCAAGGCGAGCTTTCTCATGCATGGCATGCAGGAGCTCTTAAATGTGTCAGTAGGGATCCTCCAGTCACTGGGCCTGAAGGTCAAAGTCCTTCACCATTTCTTTGGTGCCCAGTGGGAAAGAGAAGAAGGTCAAGGTCGTTAAGACCGACCTTAAGGTTGGCAATACTCCTCTCCGAGCCCTTGGGGTTGGGGAGGAGTTTACATATTTAGGCGCCACCTACTCTGCCACTGGGAGGATCCTAGTGTCTTTACTGGAGGACTTGAGGGTTAAGTTGGAGATTCTAACCAAGGCACCTTACAAGCCACAATTACGGCTATTTGCCCTCAGGTGCTATCTCTTGCCAGGTGTCTATCATAAATTAGTATTGGGGCGCACAAATTTGGGGTGCCTCAAGAGGGAGGATATCCTGGTAAGAAGATACGTCCGAAGGTGGTTGGATCTCCCCCATGATGTGCCGGTCGGCTTTTTCCATGCAACCGTCCATGACGGGGGACTTGGTATTTCCTCTCTGCGGTGGTTGATGCCAAGGTTGAGGGTGAGCCGCCTAGAGAAGTTTTTATCTCTTTACACGATCGGCCTCCCTGCTGGCGGGGACAAAGGCCGTGATTTTATTACTTTGCAAATCTCTAGGTGGCGAAAATATATGTTTTATAATGGCATCTCCATCGGAAATAATTCCCGGGAGCAAAACATGTGGGCCCAACGTCTACATGAGTCCACAGACGGACAGGCTCTTAAAGAGGCGAGTCTTGTCCGTAGCTCCCACAGCTGGATAAGCGACGGTACTAATATGTTGACTGGCAGGAATTTTATTAGATGCGTGAAGGCCCGAATTAATGCGCTCCCTGCCAGGAGTCGAACCTCGCGTGGACGCCCATTGAAAGAGAGGAGTTGTCGGGCCGGGTGTTCCGCCCAAGAGACACCGAACCATGTGGTGCAGATCTGCCACAGGACCCACGCGGCCAGGGTTAAGAGACATAACCATCTGGTCTCTTATATTGAGCGCTCCCTGGTCGAGAGTGGGCATGAAGTAGCACTCGAACCTTTATATCGCTTGGTTGGTTGGTTGGTTGGTATTTTTGGCACAAGGTCCAGAAAGGACATACTGCGCCAGACGTTGAGTTAAATAAAGATGTGTTCAGTATAAAAGGTGTCATAAAACCTAGTAAAAGCTAAAATGTAACGGTGATAAAGGAGACAAGTAAAATTCAAAGGTAGATAAAAGAGGTAAAACTAAAGGCATATGGATGGGGGCTCCCATCCTGATGCCAGTCAGGCTAATGTGGGCATTTCATACGGAATAAAATATGTATGTGCGCCGAAGAAAGGCAAACAAGTTATGGTGTGGGATATCACCCAATAGGTCGTCTAGTTTGGGATGAGAAGAGTTAAAAAATATTTGGTAAAGATCATTAAAAGCAGAGCAAGAGGTTAAAAGATGATGTATGCTAAGTTGAGTATGACAATGTGGGCATTCAGGAGCAGGTTCACCCAAAAGGAGGTACTTATGGGTTAGTCTTGTATGGCCAATGCGAAGGCGAGTGAGAGTGACATCATGCTTGCGGTACGGTTGAGTGGACCAGTGGGTAAGGGCTGGCCGGATAGAGTGAAGTTTGTTTTGGGTTTCACAGTCCCATATGTGATTCCAAGTGCCTTTTGTTAGGGAAGAGATGCCAGATTTTATATCCGTATAGGGCAGATCACAGTTATATGGGACGATAGAATGCCTGGCCAAAGAATCTGCTTTTTCATTTCCGGGAATCCCAATATGGCTAGGTACCCAGCAGTAGAGGATAATGTATCCACGGTCCACGAGTCTCTTGTGCATGCGTAAGACTTTCAAAATATAACTATGAGTGAGGGAGCCGGATTTCAGATTCTCCAAGACACTTAATGAGTCAGAGTAAAGGATGAAATGTTTGGTATTTTTTCTGGAGATGTAAAGAAGGCTTTCATAAATAGCTATTAATTCGGCTGTAAATATGGAACAAAACGGAGGTAGGGTGTAGTTGTAAGAATGATTATGATGTACATAAGCAAAACCAACGTGATTATGAGATTTTGAGCCGTCAGTATACAGTTCTTCGAAGTTTTGATATTTGCTTTTATGGTCTAGAAATAACTGTTTATATATTACGGGGTCAGTGTTTGGTTTTGTGAAGCCTTCGAATGGTTGTAGGTAGGGAATCTGCAATTCGGTCCATGGTGGGACTTCATGAAATGAACAAGTAGATACATTAAGATCCTCCAATTGGGTACCGACTACACTCCTACGGATCCTAAGTCCGAAGGGGGGAGTGCAGGAAGGGCGATTTGCATAAAACTGGTCCAGTTGGGTATCTATGAAAGAATCCTTTAAGGGATGTGAAGAATGAGAAAAGATGCGAAAATAGGTATTCAATGACAATTTGTGGCGTTTGAGAGTGAGAGATGGTTCATGACAGGTGACGTAAAGGCTATGTACAGGGGATGTCCTAAAGGCCCCAGAGCATATGCGTAGTGCAGTATGATGCACGGTGTCAAGTTTTTTTAGCATAGATTTGGAAGCCGATCCATAAACGCAGCTTGCATAGTCCATTTTGGAACGGATGACAGCTCGGTAGATCCGCATCAGAGCATCACGCTCTGCCCCCCAAGAGGTATTGGTTAAGACCTTTAAAATGTTGAGTTTTTTTTCGCATTTTCTAAGAGTGTCAGAAATATGATTAGCAAACGTAAGTTTTTTGTCAAAAGTTAGACCTAAAAATGTAACAGAGTCCTTCAAAATGATTTTAGTGTGATTGAGGTAGAGTTCTGGATCCGGGTGGATCCCGCGCTTCCGGCAGAAGTGGGTGCATATAGTTTTTTCTGCAGAAATATTATACCCATTAGTATTGCACCATTTTTGGATGCGATTAATAGTGGTCTGAAGCTGCCGTTCTATGTAACGCATGTCTTGCCCCTGACAGGAAATCTGTAGATCATCAACATATAGGCTACCATGTACTGTTGGAGGGAGCTGGTTAAGGATATTGTTGATTTTTATAGAAAAGAGGGTGACGCTAAGGACAGAGCCTTGTGGTACACCCTCTTCTTGTATAAAGTTATCTGAAAGGGTGTCTTTGATGCGTACTTTGAAGTTCCGGAGTGAAAGAAAATTTTTGATAAATATAGGTAGGTTTCCACGGATGCCCATATTGAAGAGATCACGCAGTATGCCATATCTCCAGGTGTGGTCATAAGCTTTTTCAATATCAAAGAATATTGACACAAGGTGGTTCTTTCTTAAGAATGCGTTACGGATTTGAGTTTCTAGATGTAAGATGTTATCAATTGTGCTTCTGCCTTTGCGGAATCCACTCTGGAGAGGGTGTATATGGCCCTCAGTTTCTAAGACATATACTAGACGAGTATTAATCATACGCTCCAGTAGTTTGCACAGACAACTAGTTAGGGCTATGGGACGATAGTTATTGGGATTAGTGGAGTCTTTTCCAGGTTTGGGTATGGGAATGACTATGGCATTTCGCCACTCTAAGGGAAAGGCATGCTCATTCCATATTCTATTGTATAGCTGCAAAAGACTAACTAAAGAATCATAGGAGAGATGTTTAAGCATATCATTAGTGATACCATCAGGGCCAGGGGATGTGCTTGATGACTGTCTTAAACTGTTGCGTAGTTCATTCATAGTGAAAGGACTATTGTAAGAGAAGTTCGAGGAAGTTTTGAAGTTTAATTTATGGCGTTCGGATTGTTCCTTATATGGAAGAAATGTGCTAGAATAGGTGGTACTGCAAGATGTGAATGCAAGAGATTAACCAATGGTATGTGCAATTCTTTTTGAATCTGAAATAATTTGGTTATTGATGGTTAGGCAGGATATGGAGTGGTTACTATAGATACCCATGATTTTTTTAGTTTTGTCCCATAGCTCCTTACTGGAGGTAGAAGGAGAGATACTGGAGACGTACTGAATCCAGGATTCTCTCTGGGTACGTCTCCTTATCTTGCGTGCATTTGCACGAGCTTTTTTAAACCTGATAAGATTTTCAGTGGTGGGGTACCGCCGAAAATTACCCCACGCTTTTTTCTGCTGTTTTTTGGCTAGGGTGCAAGCCTCATTCCACCACGGTTTTTTAATTCTATGGTTGCTTTTGACGGATTTTGGAATGCTCGCGTCAGCTGCATTTATGATGATAGAGGTGACATTCTTAACCACTTCGTCTATGTTGCCTTCAATAATATTTGGCAATATGGTGGATAGCAAGGTAAAGGTCTGCCAGTCTGCTTTATCATGAATATATCTGGGTATGTTAGTGGTTTGGTTGAGATTTTGATATGAAGGTGACAGAATGATCGGAAAGTGATCGCTGTTATGCAAAGTCACCAGAAACAGAGAAATTATACAAAGGGAGGATTGAAGGGGAACAGATGGCAAGGTCTATGGCATGAAAGGATTTTGTTGGGTGATGGAAGTAGGTATTGTCGCCGTTATTCATAATACATAGAGAGAAATCAGTTGTTATTTGTTCTATTTGTTCACCTCTAGTATTGGTATCTTTGCTGCCCCATAATGGACTATGGCCATTCATGTCACCAAGGAGTATAACTGGTGTTGGAAGTTGATGAAGAAGGTTATTGAGAGATGTTTGGCTGATGGTTTCATTAGGAGGGAGATAAATGCAGCAGATGGTTGTTAGCTGTTTTAATTTGACACGAGCGGCAACTGCTTGGAGTTTTGTATTCAGATTGACTTTTATGTAAGGATAGTTATTGTTGACTAACAGGGCCACTCCACCAGAGGCCCTGTCCCTGAGTTCATGGTCTTTGCGAAGGATTGTATATTTGTGAATTGTAGGATCTTTATCGGCTTTGAGGTAAGTTTCTTGAAGAGCAAAGCAGGCGGGATTGTGGTCATAGAGAAGTGTTTTAAGGTCATCGATTTTATTCTGAAAACCGTGGCAGTTCCATGAGAGCAACAATGCCATTATTAAGTGATGTTATTGGCATTGTGCGTCTTCTTAGTTGTGATCCCTGCAGAGATATCTGGAGGTTTAATTTCTTCTTGCTCCATGGATTCTTCATCACTAATGTCTGATTCTGATGGGTCTAGGTTTAAAATGGAGTCATCTATGTGTGGTTGTGGAGGTACTTTTTTCATGCTAGATTTATTGTATTTTAGTTTATAGGAAGCTGTTTTACTGAGCAGTGGCCTAACTTGGGTGGAACTATTGCTTGGTATCTTTTTCTTTGGAGGATTTTTCTGGGATATAGAGCAGGATTTATTTTGTTTGGGTGCTGTCTGTTTACTGATGGAGGTATTGGTAAGGGAAGTATTTGTTGGTGGATCAGTCTGAGTAGCTATTGATTTGGTAGATTTTACTGCAGCAGCATAGGATAGGCCAGATTTTGGTGTGCGAGCTTCTATTATTTTACGAGCTTCAGGGTACGAAAGTCTTTGTGTGGCACGTATTGACTGGATTTCTTTTTGGAGGACCCACTTTGGGCATGATTTTGAATATGAGGGGTGGTCCTGTTTACAATTAACACATTTTGCTGGTGCACTGCAGGTGTCGCTGTCGTGGCCAGATGTACCGCAACGGGCACATGCAGGTTGGCCACGGCAGGAAGTTTTAGTATGGCCGAACTTTTGACACTGGAAGCAACGGATTGGATTTGATACGTAAGGTCTAACAGGGCATAATAGATAGCCCGCTTTGATATGGGATGGAATTGTAGGAGACTGGAAAGTTAAGACTATGTGTTTAGTGTTAATGAGTTGGTTATTGCGACGAATAGTGATTCGACGAACTGCGCATACACTTTCGTCTCTCAGGTTTTCTAATATTTCGGATTCAGAGCAGTGTAAAAGTTCGGGTTCTGATATGACTCCTCTGGATGTATTTAAGGATGTATGGGGTGACACTGTGACAGATTTTAGTCCAAAGTTCTTTATTTTCATTATTTTTGAGGCTTGTCTAAGGTTTGATACTTCTACCAGGAGGTCTCCAGGTCTTAATTTTTTTACTTTTTTAACTTCGCCTACATTGGATGTGATACATTTGTGGATAAGGAATGGTGATATTTCATGAAAGGTACCTTCAACTATGTGAATGATGAAGAATCGAGCATTTGTATTAGTAAATTGAGAATCCATGTTTTCTTTGTTTATTGATTGCAGAATAGTTGTCTCAGATGGTAGATTGGGAGAAGAAAATTTCGTAGCCATGTTGGAGAAAAGATGTTCGGACCCGGCCGCACCACCCACCACGGAGCCCAACAAGGGGATGCTTATACTTGCACCAGTGCTAGCCGGGTCTATACGCGCACAGTACATCCCTGTAAGCAGCGTCCACCCTTAACGACGTGCCCAGCAGAAGACCGATTGCTTGATCCCTAGCAGTTGAACAAGTCAGTACCACCAGCCGGTTGATACACAGGGGAACGCTGTGTACCTCCCGTTTACCCGAAGCCGAGGCCAAAGTAATGTGTTGAGGTTGATCCCGTCCCAATGGAAATGCCATTCAGATGATTTCCCCTACGGGAACACCCCTCAATTACCAGGTTCCCCATTTCCGGGGACACGGGTCTCCACGCACGGCTAACACGTGGGTAGTTTTCCGCCAATAGAAGCTGACGGCACAGGGCGACCGCAGCTTCTAAGGGGGGGGCCCTCACCTCCAAAGAGGAAACTACACTGAGGGGGAAAAGGAAGGAGACAGCTAAGAGGAGAGGAGGGTAGAACAAAGAGGAGCGAAAGATCGCTAGGGCCCCGGGATTGCGACACCCGTAAAGACCTAGAGTAGGTCTTCCCCCTGAGGGATTTATATCGCTTGAGTTCGGGTGACTTGAAGCCTGATGTTGTGGCCATTAAAAATGGTGTGGCGACCATTGTGGACGCCCAGGTAGTGGGGGACAGTGTTGATCTCGGTGGGGCGCATGTGCAAAAAGTGACTAAATATTCGAGTCACGCGCTCCTCTCGAGTGTCAAGTCCCTCACAGGTGCGAACTCCGTTCGGGTAACCTCTTGTACCCTGAACTGGAGGGGCATCTGGTCACAGCACAGTGCTGATGAGCTTCTAAGGTTCGGTATACTTCGTCGTAGAGACCTACGCGTTATGGCGAGCAGAGTTTTGCAGGCGACTTTTGATGGCTTTCGGCGGTTCAGTACAATGACCTCCCGGGTTATCCCCGGGGCGATGAGAGGTTGGTTGGTTGGTTTTTTTGGCAAAAGGTCCAGAGAGGACATACTGCGCCAGACCTTGAGTTAAATCAAATAAAGATGTGTTCAGTATAAAAGGTGTCATAAACCTAGTAAAAGCTAAAATGTAAAGGTGATAAAGGAGACAAGTAAAATTCAAAAGTAGATAAAAGAGGTAAAACCAAAGGCATATGGGGCTCCCATCCAGATGCCAGTCAGGCTAAAGTGGACATTTCATACTGAATAAAATATGTTTGTGCGCCGAAGAAAGGCAAACAAGTTATGGTGTGGGATGTCACCCAATATGTCGTCTAGTTTGGGATGAGAAGAGTTAAAAAATATTTGGTAAAGATCATTAAAAGCAGAGCAAGAGGTTAAAAGATGATGTATGCTAAGTTGAGTATGACAATGTGGGCATTCAGGAGCAGGTTCGCCCAAAAGGGGGTACTTATGGGTTAGTCTCGTATGGCCAATGCGAAGACGAGTGAGAGTGACATCGTGATTGCGGTACGGTTCAGTGGTTGGTTGGTTGGTTGGTGTTTATTGGCACAAGGTCCAAAAAGGACATGCTGCGCCAGACAAGGAGTAAAAATCATATCAGAATGTATTCAGATAAAAGGTACCACAAAAATCTAGTAAAAGCTAAATTGTAAAGCCTAAAAAGGTGAAAAGTTAAATTCAAAAAGTGTTAAAAGTAGATAAAAGGTGAAACAAAGACATCTGGATGGGGGTTTCCCATCCAGATACCAGTCAGACAGAAAGGGACACGTTACACTGAATAAAAAAATATTGATCCGTCTAAGAAAAGCAAATAGATTCCGATGTGGGGTTTCACCCAGAATTTCGTCTAGTTTAGGATGAGAACAGTTAAAAAGTATTTGATAAAAACTATTAAAAGCAGTGCACGACGTTAAAAGATGACGAATGGTGAGGTGAGTATGACAGTGAGGGCACTCCGGGGCGGGTTCGCCCAAAAGTAAGTGCTTATGAGTAATTCGCGTATGTCCGATGCGAAGACGTGCCAAGATGACATCTAGCCTGCGATAGGGATGAGACGACCAGGGTACGAGAGTTGGGCGAATAGAACGAAGTTTGTTCCCCGTTTCATTGTCCCATTTATCGGCCCATATGCCATTTACAATGCTGGAGATGCTGGACTTTATGTCACTGTAGGATGGAGTGCCGGTGTACGGGAGGGTCGCATGCTTCGCTAGTGTGTCCGCTTTTCCATTTCCCGGGATCCCGATGTGACTGGGTACCCAACAGAGGAGAACACTGTACCCGCGGTTTATAAGCTGATCATACTTGTGTAAAACTTTATGCATATAGTTATGTGTTAGGGAGCCGGATTTCAGATTTTCTAGAACACTAAGGGAGTCAGAGTAGATGATAAAATTCTTTGTGTTCGTTCTCGAGATGTACAGAAGGCTTTCGTATATGGCAAGTAATGTGAGAGATTTTGGACCCAGATTTTTTAATTGCATGATGCTGTGAGCTTGTTTGTTATTAGCTACTTCCACTAAGAGGTCTCCAGATCTTATTTTTTTTATTTTGACAACTTCTCCAACATTAGCTATTATGCACTTGTGTATAAGAAACGGGGATGTTTGGCCAAAGTTTCCTTCCTCACATTTAACAAGAAAAAAATTTTTGCATTAACACCTCCTGGAGAAGGAGGTTTCGGATCAATGACGTGTGACAATGAAAGTGTCGAATCCATATTGGGGAATGGGGGTTCCGACCCGACCGCACCACCCACCACGGAGCCCAACAAGGGGATACACTTAAGTGCACCAGTGCTAGTCGGGTCTATACGCGCACAGTACATCCCTTAGGCAGCGTCCACCCTTAACGACGTAACCAGTAGATGTCCGTTTGCTTGATCCCTAGCAGTTGATCGAAATCAGTACCACCAGCCGGTTGATACACAGGGGAACGCTGTGCACCTCCCGTTTACCCGAATCCTAGGCCAAAGCAATGTGTTGGAGGATAAACCCCCTCAATTACCAGGATCCCCATTTCCGGGGACACGGGTCTCCACGCACGGCAAACACGTGGGCGGTTTACCCGCCAACAGAAGCTGACGGTACAGAGCTACCACAGCTTCTGAAGGGGGGCCCTCACTTCAAGAGAAGAAACCACATCGAGGGAGAAGGGGAAGGAGACAGCAGAAGGAGAGAGGAGGGTAAAAAACAGAGGAGTGAAGGATCGCTGGGGCCCCGGGATTGCGACACCCGTGAAAACCTAAAGTAGGTTTTTCCCCTGAGGGGCTGTAGTTATTAGGATTGGAAGTGTCTTTTCCGGGTTTTGGAAAGGGTATGACTATGGCGTTTCTCCAGGAGGAAGGAAAGGTATGTTCGTTCCAGATTCTATTAAAAAAGCTTAAGTAGATTTGCAAGGGAATCATGAGAAAGGTGTTTTAGCATTTCATATGTGATACCATCGGGACCAGGAGAAGTATTCGGTAACTGTCTGAGTTGATTGGTGAGTTCATGGATTGTAAAGATACTATTGTAGGAGAGCTGCGAGGAGGTTTTAAAATTTAGTTTTTGCCGTTCAGATTGCAGTTTATGGGTATAAAAGGTATTTGAGTAAGAGGTACTGCAAGAGGATAGAGCCAAAGTTTCGCCGATGGTGTTTGCAATGTCTGTCGTATCAGAGATAATTTTGTTTTTGATGGAAAGGCAGGGTATTTTATGGTTGTTGTATATTCCCATAGCTCTTTTTGTTTTGGTCCATAGCTCCTTACTAGAAATTGATGTTGTAATGCTGGAGACATATTGCATCCATGATTCCTTTTGAGATTGCCGCCTCACCTTGCGGGCGACAGCTTTTGCTTTTTTAAAAGCAATAAGATTTTCTGTTGTGGGATATCGGCGGAAGGTACCCCAGGCTTTCTGCTGCTGCTTTTTTGCTAGGGTGCATGCCTCGTTCCACCACGGTTTTTTATTTCTGCGACAGCTTGTGCCCGATTTCGGAATACTATGGTCTGCTGCCTTAATGATGGTGGTAGTTATTGTTTCAACGACCTCATCACCAATGATATTTGGGGATATTGTTGACAGTGAGGTGAAAGCCTGCCAATCTGCTTTGTCATGAATGTATCTCGGTATTTTTGAAGTTTGGTTTGGATTCTGATACAAAGGTGAGAGAATAATCGGAAAATGATCACCGTTATGTAAATCACCAGATACAGAGAAGTTATACAGCGGGAGGATTTGAGGAGAGCAGTAGTGCTGATTTAGAAGCCGATCCATAAACGCAGCTTGCATAGTCAATTTTGGAACGGATGACAGCACGGTAGATGCGCAAGAGAGCATCACGGTCTGCCCCCAAGAGGTATTTGTTAAAACCTTTAAAATGTTAAGTTTTTTCTCGCATTTATTGCGGATGTCCGAGATGTGTTTAGCAAATGTAAGTTTCTTGTCAAAATTTAAACCTAAAAATTTGATAGAATCCTTGACTCCTGTAAGCGGAGTCCACCCTTAACGACGTGCCCAGCTGAAGACTGATTGCTTGATCCTTAGCAGTTGAACAAGTCAGTACCACCAGTCGATTGATGCATAGGGGAACGCTGTGTACCTCCCGTTTACCCGAAGCTGAGGCCAAAGTAATGTGTTGAGGTTGATCCCTTCCCAATGAAATTCCGTTCAGATGATTTCCCCTACTGGAACACCCCTATATTACCAGGTTCCCCATTTCCGGGGACACGGGTCTCCACGTACAGCAAACACTTGGGCAGTTTTACCGCCAATAGAAGCTGAAGGCAACAGAGCGACCGGAACTTCTAAAGAGGGGGCCATCACCTCCAATGAGGAAACCACACCGAGGAAGAAAAGGGAAGGGGACAGTTAAGGACAGACGGGGGTTGACAGAAGCAAAGGGAAGGATCGCTGGGGCCCCGGGATTGCGACACCCGTGAAAACCTAAAGAAGGTCTTCCCCCTGAGGGGATCTTCAGAAATAAAACATCTTTCTGAACCTCCCAGTATATCGATATAAGCGATATACCTCTAGTAAAGCCTAGTCCCATGTCCTCACCCTCTCCAAACGGAGCAGCTTTCGTATTCTAAACAATAGAAAAGACTTCAAAATTCCATTTTAGTAGATGATCAAGAATATACAGTAAACAGTTATTATTTGGAAATTGCTTGCAAACTGGTAATTGAAGAAAAAAAATCCACGCCAATATGGAAGAGATGTATGCAGGTCGTAAATTAGTATAGGAACCAACAAGGACAACGACAGCTCTATCTTCAATCACATTTCATGTACTTTAAGGCATATGGTTAAGCTGCCAAGCATGAAAGCAAAATTATCCTGAAATACTCAGAGAAAAGCAAATAAAAACTGGAAAACGTACTTCACAGAAAATCTTCCGTACTTCTTTTGGATCAAGATTCAGAGGACTATGCAAAAACTGAGCAACTAAATAACCCAGTATTGTAGGCACTGTGAAGACATACGACACTGTATGAAAAACTTGTTGTGGACTGAAATCACATGACACTCTAAATTGCTTTGTCTAAACACTGAAAAGCAATCTGCTATAAAGGTTACACAACTTATTGGGGATAAAGAAAAATATTACTTGTGTAAATATGATTATGATCACGAGGAAATCGCGTGTCGATTTGTTATTTGCAAGCATAAAATATGTTGATGGAAAAAGTGTTTGCGATGAAATATTGTATACCAAAAGCATCTATTACCTAATGAAGTCAAAAGGGATTACGGTAAATCCAAATGCACCAGACTCTGGATGCACAAAACATACATCGCCTCATTCTTTCTATTGTCTGAAGATATTTTAAGCATGAAAAGGCAAACTTGGCTGATTTTTGAGAAGGAAATCTTGTCTAAAGCGAGTAGTAAGAATGTTACCTGGGCAAAAAATTTTAATTATCAGAAAAACGGGAAAATTGTTGTTCAAATAAATGGAAGGTGACGTACCTCAGAAGATATTTACACTGTTTTAAACAGATACCGCCAAATCTGAAAAGAGGAATACAAGGTCACAGCCAGCAGAGAAACACATTTTTCTCTTCTCATTTTCCCATGCACAATGCTTAGAAGATTACACACCTTCTTGTAGATAAAGACCAATATTACATTTGTAAAGATCATTATGAATCGCCAGGAAAGAAAGAGTGGATTTGTGATCTGGAAGCATATGTATGTCGATTGATATAGAGAAGTTTGTGTTGAAATGCTGTAAACCGAACAGAAAAAAGTTGAACTACTTCGAAGAGTTAGCTTAAAATCTGGAAAGATTGAAAAAATCCACAGGCAGCAGTGAATCTCACATTCGTTTTTTGGCACATTTTTCCCTTCCCAGTGGTTATGGCATGGCAATTTTTATCGATGATAGTCAATATCATCAAAAATAAGATCAATAAAAAAACATGATTGTATGCTTCTTTTCATGAGCAGTAGAGTCTTTCAAATCTCTGAGTTTGAGCCAGATTGCCGCGTCTAAACCGTGAAAACTAGTCTGCTATTAAATATTACACAACCTATTGAAGATAAAAACAATTATGACTTTTGTTAAGATGATTATTAATGACCATGAAATAAAGAGTGGATTTGTGATTTCGAGGCACCATATATGATGATTGATAAAAAGAAGTTTTATGAAATGTTGTGTACCAAAACTACCGGAAAAATATTTTCGGATCCCGTAGGTAAGTAACTTAAAAATGCTTCACTGCTTACTGCTATTTCTACACTTTGAGATATCAGTCAGCAGTGAATCCGTTTTTGCTCTTCCCCATTTTTCCCTGCCCAGTACTTATCAAAAGGTAATTGTCAATATAAAACACATACTCTGGTGCTTCTTTATGAGAACAGGAGCCCTTTTAAATATTGCCGACAGTTTGAACCTAAGGTGGGACGCTATGTAGGCTGACTAATAAAAGTACATAAATTCCAGTTTTCTTAACCATCTCTCATCATCAGCAGTTCCTTTTATGAAAGGGAATCAATTCGAAACAATATTGGCTCATTTTTATTCTTCCATTCATTATCCATCATACCTGCTTCAAAAACTTATTAACCAAAGACAGTTTTCATCAAAGGAGAGAGTTGTAGCTATTAAAAATTAAACTCAATGTGTTTATATTTCTGATAAGTATGTAAATGGTAAAGCGATCATTTTGAAAAAGTGAGACCCGTTAGAACGCACGAGTTCTCGGCATAGTCATCTTCCCCAACCTACCTGTTTTTTGGTGTCACCCTCGTACTTCTAGTAAAGCTGAGTCACATGTCCTCAGCCTATGAACAAAGAGAACGACAGCTCTGTCTTCAATCACATTTCATGTACTTCTGCTAAAGCATATGGTTAAGCTGCTAAGCATGATAATATTGCTATCCTCAAATGCTAAAAAAAAGCTAATTAAAAACTTCGAAGAATGTACTTCAACATAAAATCCTCCTTATTTCTTTTGCATCAAAATTAACAAGACTAAAATGCATAAATGGAGCAACCAATGAACCCACTATTGGAAAACTACCACAGCAGTTTGGTGACTATAGACATGATATACGAAATCACAGGGATGATGTAAACTTGTTTGAAAATTACAAGCTTTATTATTATTTTTAAAAACCGGTTGCACTGCAATACAAGCAAAGATTAAATTTGTCTCAAGCAAGGCATTGGCCACTGTATGAAAAACTGATTGTTGTTGTGGGCTGAAATGACATTATGTTACTCCAAATTTGCTGTGTCTAGATCGCGAAATGCAATCTGCTATTGAAGATTACACACAAGTTATTGGAGATAAAGACAAATATCACTTCTGTAAAGATGATTATGATCACCAGGAAATAAAGTTTCGATTTGTGATTTGCAAGCACACAATACGTTTATGGAAAAAAGTTTGTGATGAAATATTGTACACAAAAAACATGAGTTGTCCAATACTGTCAAAAGAGAATACGGACGCAAAAGAGAAATTTTGCCTCATCCTTTCCATTATCTAAAGTAGACTTCATCATTAAATTGCAGACTTTTGAGAAGGCAATCTTGGCTAAAGCGAGTAGTAAAGACAGGCGTGACCATGAAAAATTGTGGTTTTACTAAATTGAAGATAACGTATCACAGAAGAATCTTTCACTAATTTCAACAGATACCATATCTGGAAATATTAGTACAAAGTCAACGCCAGCAGAGAAATACTTTGTTCAAGCGGCATTTTGCTTATACAAAGCTTACAGGATTACAGAACTTATTGGAGATGAAGACTAATATTACTTTGTAAAGATGTTTAAGAATCCCTAGGAAATAAAGTGCGGAGTTGTGATTTGGAAGCACCACGTATGTTGATCGGTCAAAAGAAGTTAGTGATGAAATATTATATACCGGAATAATTAATATTGTCGGATGCCGTAGCAACATACCATCACTACTTCGGAGAGATATCTCCAAGTCTGGAAATAGTGGTACCAGCCAGTAAGTTTACAGGCAGCTGTCTATCACACTTTGTTCTTGCCTCGTTTTTCCTTATTCAGTGGTTATGAGATTGTAATTGTAAAAAAAAAAAGTTCTGGTGCTTATTTTCACGAGGAACAGCCCTTTTAAAAACTGCGAGTTGGAGCAAGATTGCTGTATTTAAACCGTAAAATGTAGTCCACTATTAAAGATTACACGGATTATTTGACATATAGACATATATTTTTTCAAGGATTATTATTAAACACTAGGAAATAAAGTGTGGATTTGTGATTTGGAAGCACCACGTATGTTTATTGCCCGAAAGAAGTTTGATGAAATATTGCATAACGAAAATACAAGAACCATTGATGATTGTCGGATCCCGTACCAACTTACCACAGGAAAATCTTTCACTACTTCGAACAGCCTGAATTTTTCCAGCTGGATCCACGGATATTCATACAAAATCTGAACATTTATACCATCCATTTGTAAATTACTTTAAAATATGCGTTATATTGTAACAATATTTTTAACCACGATGTGTGAAATATTATGAAACTATGATAACTCTTCGAGTAATGCATATATTAAATAATTGTGATTAAAGTCACATTTCTAAAATTTAAAAAAGGTTTTATCTGCATTAAATTAGTGAATCCCTGCTGCCAAACTAAGTTTTCAAATACACAGAAGTCTTTTTTTTTGGGAGGGGATATTTCAAAAGAATGTTTCTCATGCATGGAAATGAATAATAATGCCAGGCACTTTAATATTTTTAGGATCTCGCTTGACAACCTTTATATTTGCATCAAAATATAATGGTGATCTTATAATTATAAATGAGTTAATGCTACAGTACATTTTAAAACCATTGGCGTAATAAGGTCTTTCGGGTCGGATGCATACAGATATTTTTCTTCCAATATTCGCAGATACGGTTATCCGGCGCTACGCTTAGTTTCTGAGATGAAAACCTTGACTGCAATGTATTATATTGACTGAATGTGTGAAAAGCTAAACTTATGTTAATTTCTACACTTGACAACATATGCTACGAATATGTAAGGTAGAGTAATATATACTAGCTCACACAAGCATTTAGCAATACCATGTTCTATTAGACATTACAGACACACTCAAAATAGAATTACTATATATTGACAAACGGTTGTCAATAAGAAGAGTTTGTTCCAAGCACTCCTTGATAGAATTTCAAGTGTTAAGCACTTAGTTTTAGCTAAACTAAAAGAAGACTGTAAAACAAATTCAGCGGAACAACGCATCCATAGACAGAATAGTGTGCTCAAACAACTCGAAATAACGAGGGATGTGATAATTGAGAAAAAAAAGCTCCAGCTTTAGTTTTTTGCATATTACAGTTGTTGAACTCATCTAACGTCGTAATAGTTGTAACATGGTGGTATGGAGGTATACAACTGTACTCTGACAAAGACGTAATATATGAAGCAAAAAATTTGTTCAACCATTTAAGATTAACGGAAAATAGTATGATGGAATCAGATCAAAGCCACACTCAAGTTTCAACTTATATCATTTAAGCGAGGTATGGGCAACCTTTGAATACTTGCGGGCCAAACTTCGTTAACATCCTAAGGTCGCGGGCCGGATAATTTCGATTAATATGGTATTTTGAAAAGTTTATATAGGTTTTATACGAGGTTATGAAATATTCCGCTGGCGGGATGAAACCACATCCAGCCTACGAGCAGGATGTTTCCCCATATGTGATTTAAAGAAAACCTCCGTGTAAGGCCTCCAATCTCATTATATAGCACACGTTTGAAAACTTGGCCACTTAGAGGCAATCTTGAAACGCTATACATGAGTGCAATAACATTATTCAAAAAATGAACTTTTGGAAGTTTTCATTCTTTTTTTTCCCTCTGAACTCCGTCCTTGTAACCCCGTCGATAGATTTTTCCCCTTAAAAATTCCCCTTTCTGCATATTTTCCCTCTCATTTTAAAAATCTATAGTGGTGACAATTTTCGGTGAGCGTTTCAAACGTAATTTATGTTTAGATAACAAATAACTCTTTCTAACCCCCCCCCCAATCACCACACACACACACATTTCCACAAATATTTCCGAAAATTAGCTAACAGAATTATAAAAACAAATTCTAAGTGACATATCTCATGTACTTAAATTGCAAGCAATAAAAAACATTTCAATAGATGTACATATTTTACTGGGGAAAATTATTTCGTAAAAGATAATTCCAGAATTCTTTCATAAAAATAAACAAATGTGCATCGCAAATTATATTTAAAACATTAAATAAGGCTGAAATAAAGTGAAATGAAGATTAGTTTGCAGTGTAGAGACTACAGTGGTCATTATAAGATCATCTAACAAGCTTTGCAAATTGCCAATGAAAGAGTATATATTAAATCACAGAAATTTGCGGTATTTTTTGTTAGTTTTTTAATGTGTTTGTTGAAATACTTTTTTTTCATATTGAGATTTTGTTAAAGCATAATGTAGAAGGTATATTAAAAAACACATAGTAATTCATGGTTATTTAATTCCACAAACCTTCACACGTTTTGTTCAGTGGCTAAGTGAATAAAAGATCGTCATATAATTCACATGATCGAATAAAGTAACTAAACTTGTTTAATTTTACTCCTGTATTACGTAGTTTTTTAAAAAAGAAAACGATAATTTAATAAGGTTTATCCACAATGTTCTTTTGAGTGCGACTGATTTACAATTTATAAAGAATTTAAAATGGCCACAGCAGTGGAATTAAACCAAAGTCCTCTAAAATGAATAAAAAAAGAAACCTAAGAGGGGAAGGGGGGGATATTGTTTCACTGTGTCATTCTAACGTAGATTTGATGAATACTGAAAATGAATCGAAGTTTTGAAACGACAGGTTTAACACAAAAATAATTTGAGCTTAGTTTATGACTAAACTTTCTTCGAAGAAATTGAAATCAGAGTGATTATTCGTCAAATAATGTTTTCATGGTAATGTTACTGGTCTTGTATTGGTGTCGGCTTTCGTATTCTACTGAGGAAAAAAGAGTTCTAAATACGATTTTGGTAGATGAAGAATATATTTAACAGTCATCATTTGGACGTTGGTTGTGTAGCGGTAATTCAAGATAAAATGAACTTGCATGCCGATATGGATGTCATTTATTCAAGCCTTAAGTTATGTATAGGATCCACCAAGGACAACGAAAGTTCCATCTTCAATCACATTTCATTGACTTCAACTAAAGCATATTGTTAGGCTGTGAAGTATGAAAGCAATATTATTTATCCTGAAATGCGGAAAGAAAAGCTAATAAAATCTTTGAAAAATGTACTCGTAGAAAATTCCTCTTATTTCTTTTGCATCAAATTTCAGAGGACTACTATGCATATATTGAGCAATCAATAAATCCATTATTGAAAAAGCACCAGAGTTTGGTGACTACCTTCATGATATATTGAATTATATGGATGAAGAAAATTTGAGAATTCCAAACTTTGTTATTCTGAAAAACAGACAGCAATTCCTCTCATATATATGCAGAGATAAAAACTTTTCTATGAAGGCCTTGGGATCTGTACCAAAAACTTGACCTGTTGTTGCGTTCTTAAATGATATTATGACACTAAAATACTTCGTCCAAACAGTGACAAGCAATCTGCTATTAAAGATTGCACAAATTATTCGAGATAAAGGCAAATATTACTAGTGTAAATATGATTATGATCACCAGAAAATCAAGTGTCGATTTGTGATTTGCAAGCACACAATATGCAGATGAAAAAAGTTTCTAATGAAATATTGTATACCTAAAGCATCCTATGCCTATTGAAGTTAAAAGGGATTACGGTGAATCCAAAATGCACCCAG